>CADEHL010001078.1:522500-688848 GCA_902827135.1 Harpagifer antarcticus
GAACACAAATACCTGTACTTTCTACTTCTCACATGTTGAACTCAAATACCTGTACTTTCTACTTCTTACATGTTGAACACAAATACCTGTACTTTCTACTTCTCACATGTTGAACTCAAATACCTGTACTTTCTACTTCTTACATGTTGAACACAAATACCTGTACTTTCTACTTCTTACATGTTGAACCCAAATACCTGTACTTTCTACTTCTTACATGTTGAACTCAAATACCTGTACTTTCTACTTCTCACATGTTGAACTCAAATACCTGTACTTTCTACTTCTTACATGTTGAACACAAATACCTGTACTTTCTACTTCTTACATGTTGAACTCAAATACCTGTACTTTCTACTTCTTACATGTTGAACACAAATACCTGTACTTTCTACTTCTTACATGTTGAACCCAAATACCTGTACTTTCTACTTCTTACATGTTGAACTCAAATACCTGAACTTTCTACTTCTTACATGTTGAACACAAATACCTGTACTTTCTACTTCTTACATGTTGAACCCAAATACCTGTACTTTCTACTTCTCACATGTTGAACCCAAATACCTGTACTTTCTACTTCTCACATGTTGAACACAAATACCTGAACTTTCTACTTCTCTCATTTTCCAAACAGCTGGTTCCTTTAGTCTGAATGTGTGTTTGGTGGCGTGATCATTATTCTTTAGAGTCATTGCGTGCCTATTGATTTGAACACGATCCGTGTATCCATCATTTCCTGGTCTTCTCTAAAGAAGAGGGACCAATGGAAACGTTGTCATGTTGCCGTTGTTCAGCATGGAAACATTCATTAGCTAACAATGACATTATTGTTCTGTTAATATAAAGGGAGGTCAGGTACTCTTTAAAACAGCTGCTAGTTATGGGTACTTTTTACTGAAGTACACTTCAAAGCCCATAGTTCTTTACTTTTATTTGAGTAAAGAGGTTTAGTCAGTACTTCTACTTTTACCAGAGTATTTTTAAACACGAGTATCTGTACTTCTACTTCTACTCGAGTAAAGGATGTGTGTACTTTTGCCATCTCTGGATCCGGTAATGGCAGCGAACATCAACAACAAAGGGCTTACAAAGTCTGTTAGACCTTTAAAAGTCAAGCTAGTGTTCAAATGGAAGGTTCCTTTATTCTCATTTTACAACAAAAGGTTGCGTAAATTAATGCAAGAAGTAGTCCCTTCATGATACATGAGAAAAAACTAACTTATTTGTGTGGTGTGTGATGATCCTCGTGGGTTTTTTAACACCATCAATATATTCTAAATGCCCTCAGAGGAATGGAAAGTGAAGGAGTATGTAATGTGTTGTTTGCAGCGCTGACCTGGTTCTTTCAGAGCGGTGAGGATGGAGAGTCCGCTGGCGTGTTCAGAATACGTGAACTTCATGACACAGTCGTTTTCTGTCTTATAGAGACAGAGCACCGCGCCGGGGTCCTCCGTGTCTGAGAGGGACGAGAAAGAGAGAGAGAGAAACAAACTGTTACTGGAAGACAAACTGAAAAGGAAGTTGGATCAGTTACAATCATCAGCTATTTTCCTTAAACTGATTTCCAAAAGAAGGTGGAGAAAAACTTAGTTCAGTCATATCAACAGTTCACTTTTAAGGAGCACAGCATGTTAAAAAACATCTGATTAAGTTGTTTTGTTAACTACTTTTAAGCTTATTTGCTATTTATGTTATTTTAGGGAAGATGTTATTGTAATTGAATTAGGATCCATCTACTTTACTCTATTTTAAATGATTTCCTCATTCTGAACCAGCTCACTTTATACTTGTGTTTAGTGAAATATAGTTTTTTTATTATCATATTGTCAACGTTGGGCGAGAAAGGAGGGGTGGGGTTAAACTGCGTTTTAATCAGTTATAATAATGTTGGGTAATTTCTTGTTACAGATCAAATCTGATGCAGAAAAGCTAGATTATAACCGAGACAAATCTAAATTCAGTCTCAAATTATTATGTCAAAATGTGTGTTAGTTGATTTATATTCTCTCTGAAAGACTATACTTGTATGAAAATGTACTTGTAATCAGATAAAGAACCATCTACAGTTCTGTCTTTTAATTGTTTCTTCATTCTGCAAGGCCTCACTTTCTACTTGTGTTTTTGGAGAAGATGTTGTCATACCATCATTTTTATAATCTGTCGACGTTTGTTTTCAGATTCAAGAGCAAAGAGAGAAATATGTGAAAAATGGGGTTATCGTGAACGCTGCTCACATCGCCTGAATGTCTCTGCTGTGAAATCATAACTGAGAGCCGAGACGCTGATAGTTTGGCTTTCCTCATTTTCAGTCATTCTTCATCACCCAGAAACACTCCAACAGCTCCCAGGCGAGGGTGAGGTCACTCTGCCCCCCCCCCCCCCCCGTCACCCCTCCTGCTCTGTTTCATGCTCAAACTATCTGGAATGTACATGTGGAGTCCATTAAGGCCGGACCGAGTGCAGAACCATCCGGAAAGCTGTGAAACATGTTGGACCAGGGCCAATATGGACTGCTCTTATAACCCTGAAACTAAGCCGTCCGTCTCCTCTCTAACGCACGCAGCATCATGAAGGCCATAAATCACTGTGTGCTTATTAATGCATTCCTAAACATCTGCTGACTGTTGCACTCCAGGGTGAAGAATGTAACAAAACAGAGTATTTATATTTAACTCCGCGGGATAAAGTCAACACAGACGGACCTCTCGTTTAAAGGGCGCCTTTTATACACATGTTAAGGTTAATATCAGTATTTAGTGTCTCTACTTTAAAGAGTCCTCTCCTGCTGATGTTCAGGTGTATATCAGTATGTAGTGTCTCTACTTTAAAGAGTCCTCTCCTGCTGATGTTCAGGTGTATAACAGTATGTAGTGTCTCTACTTTAAAGAGTCCTCTCCTGCTAATGTTCAGGTGTATATCAGTATGTAGTCTCTCTACTTTAAAGAGTCCTCTCCTGCTGATGTTCAGGTGTATATCAGTATGTAGTGTATCTACTTTAAAGAGTCCTCTCCTGCTGATGTGCAGGTGTATATCAGTATGTAGTGTCTCTACTTTAAAGAGTCCTCTCCTGCTGATGTTCAGGTGTATATCAGTATGTAGTGTCTCTACTTTAAAGAGTCCTCTCCTGCTGATGTTCAGGTGTATATCAGTATGTAGTGTCTATACTTTAAAGAGTCCTCTCCTGCTGATGTTCAGGTGTATATCAGTATGTAGTGTCTCTACTTTAAAGAGTCCTCTCCTGCTGATGTTCAGGTGTATATCAGTATGTAGTGTCTCTACTTTAAAGAGTCCTCTCCTGCTGATGTTCAGGTGTATATCAGTATGTAGTGTCTCTACTTTAAAGAGTCCTCTCCTGCTGATGTTCAGGTGTATATCAGTATGTAGTGTCTCTACTTTAAAGAGTCCTCTCCTGCTGATGTTCAGGTGTATATCAGTATGTAGTGTCTCTACTTGAAAGAGTCCTCTCCTGCTGATGTTCAGGTGTATATCAGTATGTAGTGTCTCTACTTTAAAGAGTCCTCTCCTGCTGATGTTCAGGTGTATATCAGCATGTAGTATCTCTACTTGAAAGAGTCCTCTCCTGCTGATGTTCAGGTGTATATCAGTATGTAGTGTCTCTACTTTAAAGAGTCCTCTCCTGCTGATGTTCAGGTGTATATCAGCATGTAGTGTCTCTACTTTAAAGAGTCCTCTCCTGCTGATGTTCAGGTGTATATCAGTAGTGTCTCTACTTTAAAGAGTCCTCTCCTGCTGATGTTCAGGTGTATATCAGTATGTAGTGTCTCTACTTTAAAGAGTCCTCTCCTGCTGATGTTCAGGTGTATATCAGCATGTAGTGTCTCTACTTTAAAGAGTCCTCTCCTGCTGATGTTCAGGTGTATATCAGTATGTAGTGTCTCTACTTTAAAGAGTCCTCTCCTGCTGATGTTCAGGTGTATATCAGTATGTAGTGTCTCTACTTTAAAGAGTCCTCTCCTGCTGATGTTCAGGTGTATATCAGTATGTAGTGTCTCTACTTTAAAGAGTCCTCTCCTGCTGATGTTCAGGTGTATATCAGTATGTAGTGTCTCTACTTTAAAGAGTCCTCTCCTGCTGATGTTCAGGTGTATATCAGTATGTAGTGTCTCTACTTTAAAGAGTCCTCTCCTGCTGATGTTCAGGTGTATATCAGTATGTAGTGTCTCTACATGTCTCCATGCTTTAATGTTCAAAAAGCTCTTTATTTTTCTCATACTGTCTGTGCTGCAGCACCTCTTTTCACCCTCTGTCTGAAACCAGAGCCCAGTCTGCTCTGATTGGTTAGCTGGCCGGCTCTGTTGTGATTGGTCATACATGTGATTAAAGTAACATGCTCATGACACATTTGGATGTTAGTAAATATATTCCATCTTGTTTTAATTACACTGTCAGCGTGATTTAAAATATCTAGCATTGACACAATGGTGTTAGGCTGTAGTGTGTGTGTGTGTGTGTGTGTGTGTGTGTGTGTTTCACATCAGAGGTGTTAAATATGTCATATTAACGGAAATCGCTGGACGATCGTTAACTCTGTCAGAGCTCCACAGAAAGAAAAGTCTAATAAAAAGTGACAGTGGAAGAAGTATGTAATGTGAAAAGTGAAACTGTTGCAGATGCTACAGATGTGAATACTTGTCTGTGCCAGTGTGTGTGTGCCAGTGTGTGTGTGTGTGTGTGTGTGTGGGAACTCACCGAGTGTTTCCATGGTGATGATTTCATCCTTGCAGAGGCGCTGGCAGGTCTGGTTGTCCGCGAGCCGCCCAGAGTTGAAGAGTCGGCACTCGATACACTCCCTGCAGCAGAGGAGAGAGCGTTAAACGGAATTACAACTTCAACTTCAGTTAAACTTAGTACCTGTATCTTTATTCATGAGCAATGAAGCACTCGGAAAGCCCACATTCACACAAAGCCTTCTTCTAAATGTGTTGTTTTCACTCTGGGTGCGTCAGCTGTGAGAAATGCTCCACAGGCTGCGTACAAAGCAGCAGACTGTAAACAGCTGGGAACACAAATAAACTGCAGTCAGTGACCTTCATTTCTGACGCTGATGTTGAGAAGATGGGGAGTTTAATCATTGAGGCGACACAAAACAACAGAAACACCTCTCTGTGCGCTGCAAAGTACATTCCAGAGTCCACATGACTAAATACAAACTGCCTATTTGTTGTTGATCCAACGCAAGAATATCAAAAACACAAATACATCTGATTTACGGACTGCAGTGAAACACTTTTTTTAAATGCAGTGTCATGTTACACTATTACATTACTATTAAACTATTCTTCTCGCTGTACAATGTTGGCAGCTGCTCAGCTTCATTGCAAGACTGTTGGATTAGACTGCATTAGATTTAAATGGGTGTGCCGAATAAACTGAAACTGAATGCATATTAAAAATATGGCATTTCAATTTGTCCGAAAACAACTAAAGGCTGTATGCAAGTCTCTACAAAAAACGATTAAAAAAATATATAATATTGACACTGTTTAGACTAAAATAAGTTAAAAAAACACTTACACTATAACCCTAATATCAAACTATGTTTCTTGCTATAAGCTTGAGACGGTTGCTCAGCTTCATTGCAAGACTGTTTTATTAGACTACATTGGTTTGAACTAATTATTATTATTAAAACAAATGCATATCAGATATTGTCAGAAATCAAGTAAAACCAGCACCTTTCTAATGCATGTTCTAAACTACTCGTCTAATAGTCTCTATAAAAAAGTATAAAACAATTCTAATTTAGGACTGATCCGTGACACTGTTTACTTAAAACAAAAAGGTTAAAATGCAGAGTCATGTTACGCTACTATCAAAATAGCTTGAGATTTGTTTCTGCTGCTCAGCTCCACTTCAACATGTCTCTAAACTTAAGCCAGAGGTCAAAGGTGGTTCCATAAAGATTTCCATGTGTATGTTAGGATGACTCAGTAGTTATCCTGTCCTCAGAAGACTCCTCTCTTTTACTAGACGTCTGACATGCGTTTGACCTCCACCTCTAACATGAGACCACCGAGAAACACTGAAGTTCAAGGGGGGGGGGCAACGGTTTCATTTCTTAAGGCCACGAATAGCATGAGAGTTATCTGAACAACGCTGTTAGGACCGCGGCCATCAAAGCTGAGATTAGTCGATAAGTGAGTGAGTTATGCGAAGGTTTTTAGTCTTCATGGGTTCGATGGTTCGACCTTTCCCCTGTAGACGACTGTCGTCGACTGAGGGCACATTGTTTTGATTTTCCACATTTCCTCTCACATAATAAACCCATCCACTGCCTCTACACAGGATATAAGCATCATAACATACAGGGACATTTAACTACGTATATTTACTCAAGTACTGTACTTAATCAAAGTGATGAGGCACTTGAGTAATTTATTTTCATGCTACTTCAAACCTTAACCCCACTACAATTCATATTTAAAGTGGACCTATACCTATACAAAACATGGCTGTGAAGTTGTTTTGCTTCAAATACCAAACATTCCCCCCCTTGTAGCCATGCCTCATACTGCTCAAACCCCTCTTTTGCAGCCCTGTTAGAGAAACGCGGATTTTGGGTCCTTAGCTTGAAAAAAAAAAAGGAGGCGGAGCTAATGCCTGATCAGAATTCTACCGGAGATAAAGTTAAATTCTGCTGTGATAAAACGCCATCCTGTTCTAAACCACATCAAGGATTATTTCTGAAACAGTATGGAGCTCAAAAGCTTTTTCTCTTGTGGGTTTACCACAAGGTGAGTTCCCTTTTGTATTTCCTGCTTTTTAAACACATGTGCTCTCCAGTACAGGTTAGCTCTGAGTGTTAGCGAGGCTTGCTAATGTAAACAAAGACGAGATTATGTCCAAAACACGTCAGACATTGTTTCTGATAGAAACTTTCTGTGGGTCCGCCGCCGATTTGGCAGCAAATCTGTATCCGCTAGTTGTACCCACGTTTTTAAAAGATTTGGGTACGGAGGAAAAGAGAAAGGGTTTTATTTTCTGACGCTGCGTGAGTTCCCCGACGCACCGGGGACACATCTTTATGTATAAGAGACATCAAAAAGTGCATTTTGCATGATAGGTCCCCTTTAAGTTGTCCTGAGTATCATCTTTTATACTACTCCACTACAATGCAAAGGAACATATCGTACATTTTTTACATTTCAGGTTAGTAGTTACTTTACAAGAGTAACACCTCTAAAGCATGCATTTTATACGGTATAGTATTAGCGTAACAGAGTACTAGCATAACAGAGAATAGAGAATGTATCCAGTTTAATATTAGTACTTTTAGCTAAGTAAAGGCTCCAAGTATTTCTTTCACCACTATAAACATATAATACATGCGACCGATTGTCGAGTGCCCCGATAAACATTCCTGTTGTCATCTTGCAATCTACTTATTTATATAAATAGTTATCAACGCAATATACCGTATTTAATTTTGTCTTAATTTACATTATTTAATTTCATATTCTGTTCTTGTACATATCATATTCTATCTACAGGTATGTTGGGAAAATAGTGAATGTCCAGTATCAGAGTAGCACAAGATAACAAAGGTATCCCAACTGTAGCTGTGTACATATCAGCATGTGAAGGACACTGTTCAGGAACTACCAAATGCTCTGTATGTGATGACTACTTCCATTCTGGAGAGGATAAGAATACATGGATCCTGAGATTGAAGCTCAAGCCGGTGACGAGTGAGATTTTTCTAACAATGTTTATAAAACGGACAAGTCAAATCAAGCAATCTGATTGGTTCTTAGCCGTGATATAATGAGCGTTGTAGTTACTTTTCACAAGTCAGTATCCCTCCGCGTCTGAGAAAAAGCTGCAACCGTTACAACTGTTACATTACGTCCGTTACGAAACTAACTAACTAACAAAGCTTAAGATGGAAACATTTAAGGTTAACTTCGACCTCCGGGGGGTCTCACTATGGAGGAGTGGATTGAGGAGTGCCTATCTCCAGGAAGCACCTAAACGACGACATGCAGAGCTACGTGAAGAGCAGGTAGACCAACTGGAAAAGTAGCACCATTCAAAAGCTTTCTGGTGCGGGTCTTGAACCAAAGCAGAGACATGATGACCGTTAGTGGCCACAGGTGCGAAAGCTCTCTCCAGAGCTACTGGAAGCCGAATCTCGGGGACCGGAGAAAGTGGAGCAATATTCTCGCCACGCCAAGCAACAGCCTAGAACAACCTCAACCTATACAAGTAACCTCGTAAGCCATGCTACTGATGCTGGACAGGTTTTCAGTGGGTGCACAATAAACGGCAACATACAAATTAATGTAAATAAAAAGCCAAATAATGGATCAACGCTCTCTGTCTAATATGTTCGCTAGCTGTTAGTGTTGTTGCATAGCAACCACTATGTTTCGTGCAGAAGGCAACGGAGGGACTATTTTATTTTGAACATCATTATTTAATAATAACAACTATTTAAATTAGAGTGTTTTTTTCTTCCATATTGCCACACTTGGTAACCGTTTTATAAAAGCAATAGCTCACTTCAGGCCGTGATATATGCTCATCATACCACGGCCTGTCGTGAGCTATTGCTTAAATATACTTTTTGCACTACTTTTTATTTTGTATTTTATTATATATGTTGGACGGTTGGAGGAGCTCAGGTCAGAAGATTTTCATTGCCATTTCTACACTGTAGCTTTGTGCATATGACAATAACACCTTTTGAATTGTTGAACAGTTGTTGTCTCCATCAAGGATGTGAAGTGATCATGCAGTCTCCGTTTACCTCTTGGTGCCACATGCATCGGGGCAGGTGGGGCACTTCTCACAGGTGTCTCCGAACGCCCCCGGCTCGCTGCACTGACAGCGGCCGCACACACAGCTTCCTCTGCCGCTGCACATCTGCCCGTCGTCCGCGATGCAGCTGGATGTCTCCGTGGAGCAGTTACAGTTGTCCCCGATGAAGCCTGCGTGGCATTTACACTCCCCGCAGTGACATTCACCGTGACCTGAGCGAGAGACGAGCAAAGAGGGGGTCAGAAATCACAATTAAGACACTGTTCAAACAAGGTACTCTTTTTCAGATACTTCCAAATGATCCTTAAACACTTAGGTATTCTGGAAACTAGTACTTGTTATAAAAACACTTTGAGGGACCTGCTGGTATTTACTTATCGTCATTTGCAGACAACAATCCAGAAACTCTTTTTGAATAAGTTTAGTTCACAAATGGAAAAAGAAGGAAGAATACATAAAATATTGCAAACAAAAATGTAGGTATACGATATAAAATATATAAAACAAAATGCATTTGTGTCAAACAAGTGAGGAGGAATGTGAACAGGGTGATAAAAGCAAGTCATAATTCATGTTTATGATGCTCAAGAAGAACGAATTCCCCTTTCTGGAACGCATTCTTCCAGATTGAGAGCCGGGCTGCAGGGACTCGCTCCCATCAACGTTTCCATAAATCCTGAAAGGTGTTAAACGGTGTTGAAGGCAGGCCAGTAACGTTTCCACATCGAACTGAGAAAAGCATTTCTTTGTGTCTTGAAAAATGCCATTAATTGATATAGCATTACCTTTCATTTAAACTAAGGAACATGAAAGAACAAGCCAAAAACTAAAATAAAGAGAAACTTTAAACAAAGAGTGTGTGACAAAATCCTACAAGCAACGCGTCCAACGAAAAGAGACGTTGCTAAATCCACATATTGATCATCTTTTACAATTACATCGTCATCTGTATCAGTCTCCTCTCCTGAGCCGTCACATCGGAATTAAATAATTTCATATTTCAGACACGGACACGGACACGGACACACACACACACACACACACACACACACACACACACACACACACACACACACACACACACACACACACACACACACACACACACACACACACCACACACACACACACACACACACACACACACACACACACACACACACACACACACACACACACACACACACACACACACACACACACACACACACACACACACACACACACACACACATTAACGTGTTATCTGCACTGGAATAAACCCAACTGACAGGCAAGTCTTTAGGGGGGGAACGCTGCGTACCACTACGTTTGTTTAGACTCTGATTTCTCTGGTCGTTTATGTGACCGCTGAGCCTCGAGAGCGATCTTGATGGAGGGAGGACAGCAGCTGGAATCAGGGAGGCATTACATGACAGGCTTATTTCACACTATTTGTTCCAGGACCCTGCACAAAGACTACATGGTAGAGGGATAAGCAGTAGACAGGAAGACAGCGGGTCAAATCAGAGAGTTTACAGTCTGTATCTGGAGAAATATGCAGAGAAATAGCAGGAAGAACATCCGTACTGAGAGGCGACGGACACACAAAGGCAGCAGCTGGTCTTCAGACGGCTGGTGATGATCCTGCAGCGGAAAACTGATCTAACAGAAATCCCAAAAGGGTCTGAGCTGTTGTAAAGAACAGTTTATGGCTTTATCCTAAAACCTCCCAAATCGTGTGAAACAGATATTTCGGGATGTATTTTAACACTCTTGGACATCAACAATTAGTACATTAAGTTAACCAATCCTTTTGGATGTAAAGAAAAATAAATAAGCAGCTTTGATTTCTGTTTGTTCAGACAGGAACATCAGGAGAACATAAACTGATTTGAAGACCCCAAAAAAGGGGGAAAATTAATTCAATGAAATGCACAATATGTCATTTTTATCAAAACAACAGAAAAAGATGGAGTTTGAAGTTGTGAAGTATTGCTGGAAAATGAGAGTTGTTGTCTTTAACACAGTTTAGATCTTATTTCACTCTATAAGTATAAATATATTACTTATTCAACACTTTATAACTGCACCATTATGTTCCTGCATTATTATATTATTGTTTCTGTTTATGTCTAATGTTGGAGGAGCCTGGAATTTTACATTTCCATTGCCAAAAAATGACACTGAACCTTTGTGCATATGACAAAAGTCTTTCTCTGGAATCTTTGAAGAAAAACAGAGTCAGAGATTAAACCCAGATCCTCTGAGGTCAGAGAGACTTCTTGAAAATGAACAGGAAACATGAAGTTTAATCATCAATCTGGTGGTCAGGGTTGTGCAACGTACCGTCTGGACGTGATTACATTATTCCAGTTTTTATATTAACATGACAGAAAGTGGATTTGAGACCAAATTAATCCTTCTTGTTTATCCGAGTCTGGAGCACCACTCCCAAACTGAGTCATGGTACCAACCCTGGGAATGTGTCCTGAAATGACACCTCAGCTCAGGCATTCAGGAGGCGAGACATTTACTATTTTATTGATGATATGAGGGGATGCAAAAGTGCAAGTTCAGCGTCTTTAACATCGGCTTCAACACGTCCTGACGAGCTGCTGTCAGATCGGCTGTCTGCAAACACTATGTTTTTGAGAGGGACTATGCGTGTCTGAGCACATGTTTCACAGCCTTTTAGTTTGGGAAGAAGTCGACTGGTGCACTGGTTTAACTTTAAATCTGCAGGAATGATGGATAACTTTGCTAATATGAGATGGTGTCCGTAAAAGTGACAAACAACTGTGCAGTTGCTCTAAGCTCTACAGAGCGTTTAAGTGTCTTTCAGCTCATTGTTTTGGAGTTGCCACACACACAACCATACTGCAGGGCTTCAGTTTCATTTCCAGATTTCATCAACTTCCCCAAGCCAAACGGGAAACGACAGCTGGTGAACATAGGGGAGCATTTAGCTGCTAAAGTGGCCGGATCAGGAGGTGGTGGAGACCAAAACCGAGCAACAAGGAAACAAATTGGACAGAAAAACGATCCTAAGTGAATATTGATGTTGCTCCAAGTCTGCTGGATGTGTTAACAGACATTGGATTACTTGAAATAAAAACATAGCACTGATAAAAACGTCATTACATCAATGAATGCAGGTTGAAGGCAACATAATGACAAAACCAGGTAGCATGTCACACACAAATCTGATCAAATTCAGTAAATAATCTAATGTGTTTTTGTGAGAAAACATGTTATTCCACTGATAAAAAAGTCCATATTTAGGGAATTCAGACGACCACAAACCAAACACCCTCTCATCTGCAAGCAGCCATTTCACTCTACTAGAATAATGCTCCAAATAAAGGATGCTGTCATGCTATATACGAGCAGTATGAGTGTGCTAGCTTATTTCTTATCCCTGCATGAGTTAAAGTTGTCTCCACCTTGCCAGACTCTGTCAGGTTCGGCCTCTTTATCTGGACCCCGATAGCTTTTGGCTCACATCACTACATCTCTTGAGATGAGCTTCAGCATACTTGTAGCAGCACTCAGCACTACAACAGCGCATATTCAATAACCTCATGCCTCAAAACAGACGTTTGGAGCAAGTGCACAGACTCGTTGTCCCGTCATTCATTTCTGTTATTGAGCCGTTAAAGCATTGTTCAATTTCCTCTGGCTGTACCATGTCGGTGAGATTAAACCTTCCTCTTTGTTTTCCTTCCTCTTTTGACACACCACTTTTCCATGACGTTTCTCTAGACATTCAGGAGAAACACAACTTTCTTCCGACAGAAAGAGCAGTCTTCTCTTTTCCTGAATACACCTTTTAAATCGGTTCCTGTATTTAAGAAACATAATGCGACAAAACAGCGTTCTGTTAGCTCCACTATCAGCAATGGAGAGTGGTATTGGACATATTTGAGCGTTACATACATAGTCTGAAAGTGACTTTTAAAAGCACACTGGCATGGCTTTTTAAGAGCAGAATTAGATGTGTGTGCAAGAGAGGAATATATCGCGAGTGCAACAGAAGATTTTATCATGCAAGAGAAATTGTGTGACTGCTTTTGAGTGGATCTAAAATGTTTAAGAGTCATGAAAACAGATGGAGAGGATCAGGAGTGCAGGAGATTCTACTAGAATATGTTGAAATGATGTAACCCTTTAATTTACTCATACTGTCTGCCTGGATACACCTGTATTCATCCTGTGAGATGTTGTGTGAACCTGCTGATCTCCTGAAGCCCAAATGTTAACTTAAAGACTGAAGAGCTCTCAGAAAATGTTGACTTTCTGTCGTCACCATTCTCTCATCCACTGTGGCAGAAAAATAGAAACGGGGTCTCCTTCTCATGCTGTTCGAGGGGATTACAGATCACTTAATTCACATCTTGCTGAGCTGGATTAAAAAAACAAACAGATAAATATAGAGAGAAAAGTCAAGCGCTTTTGATGCATTGCCTTTTCGTTTTTTACATTACACCACTGGCTTTTATTTGAATTCCTTTTCTAAATGCTAGGTATTGGATAGGACTATGATGGAGTTTACCGTAGATTGTGATAAGACCCTCACAACCCATTGATTGCAGTGAATTTCCATTATGGGTATAATCGTGAATATCCTCACATTGTAAAAGCTATCCGTCATACTATCATTTAAACCAAGCCAGCATTAGATACAGAGCAGAGACAGCCTGTTCCTAAATGCATTCCCACATGTTCTGCCCGGAGAGAGGCTGGATTTTAAAATCACATTGGAAAAGGCTTGTGTAAATATTTGGAGATTAACTGAAAAGGAAATGAGCAGTGGGGTTATTATTAGAGGGATAGTTGTTGCACCATATCATGCAAATGTGGGCGAGAGCTCTAAACACAAACATGGGATAAATCGAATGCTGATCTTTCAAAAAAATTTTTTAAAACAAACAAAATGTCGCCAGAGTAAATGATATCTGACATCTGGAAGCAACAGAGCTTTGTGCGTATCAAAATATTTTCCATCTGCAGTGACAGAGTGTACCGAGGAGCATTTGAGACATTATCCAATCTGCTGCATGCTTTGTGAGGGGGAAGAGTCCTCTCTTGCTGATGTCCAGGTGTATATCAGTATGTAGTGTCTCTACTTTAAAGAGTCCTCTCCTGCTGATGTTCAGGTGTATATCAGTATGTAGTGTCTCTACTTTAAAGAGTCCTCTCCAGCTGATGTTCAGGTGTATATCAGTATGTAGTGTCTCTACTTTAAAGAGTCCTCTCCTGCTGATATTCAGGTGTATATCAGTATGTAGTGTCTCTACTTTAAAGAGTCCTCTCCAGCTGATGTTCAGGTGTATATCAGTATGTAGTGTCTCTACATGTCTCCATGCTTTAATGTTCAAAAAGCTCTTTATTGTTCTCACACTCTCTGTGCTGCAGCACCTCTTTTCACCCTCTGTCTGAAACCAGAGCCCAGTCTGCTCTGATTGGTTAGCTGGCTGGCTCTGTTGTGATAGAGACGTCACGCCCCTTAGTCTATCATGTACAATGTGTTGGAGAGCTAGCCAATAGAAGCGTAAGTGTCATATAGTGATGTCATTATGTTACAGAAGTAAACAAAGGAGTCCAATGGAGGAAACTCCCTCAGGGATTTGATCCTACATGCACAAAAACGATATAACAATACAGGAAAGGGAAAGCACCGAAAAGCAGAATAGGGCCTCTTTGAAAGGAACTGGGCATTATGTCTTGTTTTGTGAATTGGAGTTTTTCCAACTTGCTGTTTTTGGATTTAAACTTTGCCATTTTTAAGCAACATGCTTCTTGCTGATTTGAAACAGACGGATACACATAGATTTCGAGGGAAGATTCCTTATCTAGTCATGGATGAAACATGCTCAAAGCTGCAGACGACGTCGCTCTGAACTCAGTGACCCTCATTGGGAATGCAGCGTGAGATATGAAGTGGTAGCATGAGGAGGGTGAGGGATGAAGAGCCCCCTCTCCTCCCCTCTGTTGATGTACAAAAAAGAAACAGTCGCTTCCTGCAGCGGCGGTCAAAGAGCTGCTGTGTCCCAGAGGGTGTGTGTGTGTGTGTGTGTGTGTGTGTGTGTGTGTGTGTGTGTGTGTGTGTGTGTGTGTGTGTGTGTGTGTGTGTGTAAAGAAAACGTGCCCTCTAACCTCTAACATCTCCAGTTGCACTCTGAAGCTTTGCCCTATTTTCTGCTCTCAGCTGATGAAAAGCCTCACTGAATATTTCAAATACTTGTGGTGCACCCTGAATCGCCTGTCAAGAATTCGTACACATTGAGACAAAAAATCCCTGTGGAGGAGGAAGAAGGCGTACAGGCTTCACTTCCTGCCCCTTTCCTGTGGGAAATCCTGCACTGCTTTATTGGCAAACCTGCAATTAATACTGCTACAAAAATATGGATTATAAAAAGGTAAATATTGAACCAGAGGAGTGGTCTGTTTCAAACTGAAGGGTATACAGTCCTCTGTTTCAAACTGAAGGGTATACAGTCCTCTGTTTCAAACTGAATGCCACTGCTTCAATGAAAAGAGATTGAGACATCACTTTATATTCTGAATGAACACGGTGTACTGTGTTATGTTGAAGAGGATACTTTAGTTATTTTGTATATATTGGTTGAAGCAGGACGCTGTGGTTGTAATAGTTTAAAATGGGGACAATGATGCATACTTTTGGACAGTCTTTTCTGGAAGGTTTTCGTAGTTAACTCACCGCTGAAACGCCTCCATTGGACTCATTTGTTTACTTCCTGAACATAGTGACATCACAATGCAACAATTACGCTTATTTTGGCTAGCGCTCCAACACAGTGTTCGTGATAGAGATGTCCCGCCCCTTAGCCTAAGCGGTTGACCAATCACAACAGCTAATCAGAGCAGACTGGGCTCTGGTTTCATACAGAGGGTGAAAAGAGGTGCTGCAGCACAGGCAGAGACAAATAAAGAGCTTTTTGAACATTAAAGCAAGGAGACATGTCTCAGTAGAGACACTAAATACTGATATACAATCAGGCACACAAACACACACATGTGTTGTAACGTCACGTGAGGCTGGTGTAGAGAAACCTGCACTTTTGTGGTCAACCATGATTCCAGTCTCTCAAACTCCACATCAGCAAAGCTCTCCTCACCAGACCGTCACAAACAGAAGTGATGCTTTCAATAAGGCCGTCAGGAAAACCACAAAATCAACCAGCAGAGAGAACCACTCAGTATCTCTGTGAAACCTCCCGAGTGACAGCGGCTTCTCTGAACAAACCAAACTGCTGATCAGGCAAGAGGGTTTTTTCCACTGAGTAGAGACAGAATAACATTTCTAAGCACAGCTGGAAACACGTTTTTATATCATTTTACCCCCGAGTAGAGATATCATTTACTCCGGGACAGTGAGGGTTTTAACGATGCCAGTCACATTTTCTGTCATTCATGAGGAATGATTTGCTTCAGGGCTGCATTTCAAACTGTCCTGATAAGACGAGAGGGAAGCGCAACACACTGAGGCTCTTCTGTGTTCCTCTGCTAACACACAGATACTGAAGATACCCAGCAGGCGAAATAAGCACACTCAATGGAGAGGAAGCGGTAATAAATGTCAGTATCAAACCGCTATTTGAGGAACTAAATACTGCATAAGATTAATTGCGCTTTCAAGAGGCACGCATTACATTGAAGCCGGATAAAACCAATGGATTAGGAGGATTTGATTCATCTATGAAATCCAGATAGATGTGTGATTTAGAGATCCTTCAGTAGCAACATCCTGTATTACAGCAGCAGCTCAGTGCGAGATATATAAGCAGGCGAGATAAGTGAAACATCTTTCTGTGATGAAATATGACTAAATGAAGCCCAGGTCTTAGGTTCCTTCCCTAGTACACACATAGTACGGGAAGTCATTGTCTTTGAATGGAAGATACATTCCAACTAACTGTCTCTAACGTCTGTACTAAACTGGGAAAAAAGAAGTTTAAGATTCAAGTAAGTGTGTGTGTGTGTGTGTGTGTGTGTGTGTGTGTGTCTAGCATTACTATACTTGTGGGGACCTAAATCTGTTTACACTTATGGGGACAAAATGGAGGTCTCCATAAGGGGAATCATTAATTTTAGGGTGAAGACTTGGTAAGGTTTAGGGTTAGGATTAGGGTAGGGTTAGGGTTAGGCATGTGTTGGTTATGGTTAGGATAAGTCTCCAGGAAATGCATGCAAATCAATGTAATGTCCCCTGAAGTGATGTATACATGGTGTGTGTGTGTGTGTGTGTGTGTGTGTGTGTGTGTGTGTGTGTGTGTGTGTGTGTGTGTGTGTGTGTGTGTGTGTGTGTGTGAGTCTCTTTCTGTCTGGGTAAAACAGCTAAAAAATGTGGGCTGTTAAAAAGTTCAGGCCAAGACAAGCTCTGTCTTTGTGTGCAGAGCCAAGCTGTTCATCATCAGAAATAAACAGAGAGACTAAATCTGCTTTTTATGAGACGTGGGGGGTGGACGCCTTCAGACACACACTTCTTCTTCTTTGGTTATGTTTGAGTGCCACAAAGCCTCCTGCAGACTCACCAACACTAAAGGAACATGCAGAGGGCTCTCGTGTGATTTCTTACACATCACATTGCTGACAGACAACAGTCATTAGCAGCCATGAAAACAGTGTTTACCTCTATGGGACACCTTAACATTACGCACAGTGAGCAGAGGACAAAAGCCTATAAAAAGAAGAATGTTAAATGCTGACATTTGCAGCGTAAGCATTTCAGTCGTTGACACTGCTAGGAGAAACATGATACTTATCAACAACTAAGAACAGATAGGGATTCTGCAAGCTACGCATATTTGTTTTCAGAGAGGGGTTCAAGCTGCTTGTGTACTGTAGATGGGCGGCACCGCAGTAATCCCAATCAAAGGAATAAAGCAAATTCCTCCAGGCCACAAAAGTCTTCAGTCCCTGAGGCATCTGTAACCCTTTATTTCAGCTAATAAATCTGAGATGTAAAGGGTGGGATTTATATTTAATACACAGATATAGGGCATGGCGATAAAATCTTCTTTCCGATTCAATAAGAAAAGCCATATAACCTCTGTCACAATACAGCATGTTTTCTGGTAATCCAATAGATGAATAGTCCATATGAAATAACCACTTGAGCTTTGAGCATCTTCTCTCAGAGCCTCTCGGGTTTCTACTCCCTGAAACCTTTTAAAAAGCTGAATTCAGGAGCTCTTCTTTATTTATTTTCCCATCAGGATGCATGGATCAGGCGGCTGAGATGTGAAACACTCACAGCTAGCTGCTTTGAGGATCTAAATCCCTGAGATCCAAGAGGCTGACAGACTTCAAAATAAGCCCTGAAAACAGCTGCTGAGCCCACAAAATTAAACCCAAACACTTCCAACACTTCATTTTCAGCCCTTTTAAAAAAAAACATCTGGAGAGTCAGGACTGCAGGTTTATCAGACTCTCCCTTTAAAACATGTAGCACACAACAGGACACTGTTTAACTAACTGGAAGTAGTGTGTTTGGTTGAGGCGAAGGGCTGCAGCTGGGTCGAGCTACAGGATGCAGGACATGACTCTGGCTACACCGCCGGCTCGTAATTTGGTCAAAAATAACCGAGTCTAAGACGACAGTGAGGGGTAAGATCAGATCAGAGGAGGTGGTGAGCGTCTGTATCCACTCATGGGCTCAATCAGACATGACACTGACTTTGTGCTAGGGATCAGAAAGGGTACGCTTGTTTAATGTTTGGCTCGAATGATTCAGACATTTTGGTTTTAACATACATCTCCTCCGGGTAACACAGTGGAGTCCTAAACCTGGAAATGAGTCCGCAATTAACCTGTTAAGCCCCAAGCCTGTTTTCCAGGTCTCAGGCTCAAAAATGACATTTCCAGAACAAAAGACCATAACTACACTTCTAAAGGGGGAAAATTAATAATCTTTTTTCTCAAAGTAATGATAAACCTGTGAGTTGGATGTAGAAAATTCAGAATCAATTTCTCTGGAACCTATTGGTCGATTTTGGTGATTGACATATCTTTTGAACCGTTAGAGCCAATAGAATCGAAGGGGAGTTTCCACATACACACCAACGTTACCATTGAGAAATGAGGGCTATGCGCACACATTTTGCCCAAAGCGATCTTACGCTCTGAAATCTGAAAACTAGTTTTATTGCTGATGGATTATCAGTAATAATTTCAAAGGGACACAGACACATTGGATTAACCTATGGATTAACCTTCAGCAGCGTTGTTATCATTGTAATGCCATTGAAGACAACTTTTGATCAGACAACAACAAAGGTAAAACATATTGCCGTGTTTGCTACCTAATCCCATGTGTTGTCTGTTTTTGTTTATAATGTTGCGAGTTCTGATCATGGAGTGATGATACAGATACCTATAGATTCTGTGTAATCTCACGATGCTAATCGATATGTTAGATTTGCATTTACGATAAGTAATAAGGGTTTTATGAGGGAGTTCTGTGCTAACGGCGTTAGCATTTTTTCGCTCAGGGCTAATTCAGAGGCTTAGCGTTAGTCTTGTGTTTATTTTTGCTAAAAATGGTTGATATCATCATTTAGCTGAGTTTCTTCCCGTTACATGGATATGAAACATTCATAGTTTATTAAATATTAAGAAGCCCTCAGACGCTGTTTCCTGCAGATGATGCGGGCGGATGGGGTTTAACAGGTTAAGTTCTTCCGTGTCCCCTCATCTCAAAGTCAACCATGTTTGTATTAGTTTTTGGTTAGATGCCTTAAATAAGGTCAATGGTAAACACGACAAACAACATAAACTACGTGGAGTAAATACCCCACTAGTGAATTTTAAAACGGCGGTTGTTGACAAGTGTCCAAATGAGACGACTAAACGTCATTACACCAAACATTAGCTGCCGTTAGCTTAGCGCTGATGACATGAAGTCATGTGATAGTGATGTATTTAGTTTGTTGCCTAACTTTAGATATATACTTGTGGCAATTGCTTCAAAAGCCGTAAAGGTGGTGTTAACATGTGGAGATTATCCTGCTGAACAAAATGTAGAAGTATCTCAAACCTAGCGTTTGCCACTGAGCTTATTTTCTGCAAATATCTTTCCGCCAAGCCTACCAAAATATGTGATCACTGCAGCCCTCTATTTCAGGGCTGTGTGAAGGGCCTTTAGCGTCAAGTAATACATGGAGACTGTTGCTATGTGGCCGGTGTCAAACTGGGGACAGGCTAAAAGCCAATATTTGATCTTTGCTATAAAAAAAGTACGAAATTGTAGACGATTTCTAATTCATAAGGGCTTTAATTGAGCTTTCTGCTTGGTTCTGTGCTGCATTTGATCTGATACTAACCTCTTTTGTTACCACTTTAACTCCAAGCACACCCAGATGAAGTCAGATTGAGGCCTCGAACATACCACAAGTCAAAGAAACACCTGCAGGTTTCTGTTTGTAGACTTTATTAGTCTCACACACAGCAGTAGGTTCAGGGTGCGGCCTTGAATCTGCAGAGCTTCCCCAGAGAAAGCAGAAGTCTTTGTCTGTGTGGTCAAGTTCAGTCAAGTCTCAAAGAGAAGAGGAGGAGTCGTCCGGTGTTTGTTTTGCCCTGAGGGGAGGAGGACTGTCCTCAGGCTGCTCAGGTAGCTTTGTTTAGTCAGACACTGCTTTTAAAATATAATACACCGGAGGCTACGTTCCCATCCAACATGGAACCATTACTGTGTGTGTGTGTGTGTGTGTGTGTGTGTGTGTGTGTGTGTGTGTGTGTGTGTGTGTGTATTAAACACTTCCACAGTCATACGTATGTTTATCTACATTTTAAGCAATACTGTCAATAATTAAAACACTTCTTGGCTGTCTTTTCTTAGCTGAGAAATTACAATCTGTCAAATGTGTCAAACTAAATATCTATAACAGTTAATCAGGTTACAAAGTATTTGTGTTTTTATCACGCCTGCTAGATCCCCGTACATACACCGGACAGCCCTTGAATTCTTATTAATGTAAGAATAGAAGTTATTGACATAATTGACAACAAACATTTATGACAAAATATTCCATTGTCACATTTTTGCTGTATATTGGTTTGAAGTTGCACATGGTCCTTCACTATTCTATCATTTACTAAACTTTTACCATAACATGCAACTCATAAATGTTGAAATAAGAGGTGAAAAGGATAAACAGGTAAACATCATTTACGACTCTGCTCCAGCCACACAGGTGATTTTAATTTGTTTCTAAAAGACACTTCAGGATTGGGACTCAGGGCATGTTTGATATTTACCTCATTCTCACTTTGATTTTGTTGCACCTGATAAATCGGGATTAATTCAATTCAGCAAACTAATTTCTCTTTTTTCTTGCTTTCCATTTAAAATTTGACATCGATGTTCTTCTACTTAAATAAGGTAAACTTACTTCACATCAATCTCAGCATAACTCAGAACATAGTTGAGGTGACGTCTTTTGAATATGACTGAGATGATAACGTTATATCTTTTGTTAAAGAACAAAGTGCTAATATGTAAAGCGACATGTAGACAGTAGCAATGGTTCTGGTGTAGCCAGTGATGTGCCGGTGGCTCTCAGCCAAACGTTAACAAAGACCAGACTCACTAATTGCTGCGCGTTCAATTAATGACACATAAAACACTAATGTGAACCACAGCCACTGGAACAACACACACTTTACACGCTCTCCATGTTGTTGAACACAGCAGCTCACATACAACTAGGCTTCAATGATGACTTGCTTCTTTAAGTAAATGATTTCATCTCCATTGCAACACGCTTTAAAAGTACCATTCAAATCTAATTTCATACTGTACATCAGGGCTATTCAATTGGCGGCCCGCGGGCCAAAGAAGCAGAGCTGATACAGTGTTAGAAAACAAAGATCTCATAGAACCAAACAAGACACTTGTGGCTCTGGCGAGGACACAACAAGATACTTTTATCCTAAGACATTTCAGGTTACAATGGGATCGCAGTCTGCAGGAAGATGACGACACAACAAGCTTCTGATAAAGGAATAATGCAACAGATTTAATGTCCCTTTGGTTAAGAGTCATTTTCTCTCTCGACATACCAATGACAGTCCCATTTCTTAAAACTGGTATTAGCTCTTTAAGGAAGTAATACATTATTTCTGCATTCAATTGCACCATTGTGAAACTTGTACTGTTTTCTTTTATTTCATTGCATGTCTTATCTATGTTGTGTGTTGGGTGTGTGGGAGAGAAACTCCCTCTGGAGGGACCACAGCCATAATAGGGCCTTCAACCGTCAAGGCTTTCATTGCCAAACTACACTGTACCTATTGTGCATATGAGAACAAAGCCTGTGTATTTAAATCAAAACAATTAGTTCACTAAGAAGCTCATCCTCATATACTTAAGTACGGACGTAGTGATACTTTCAGGAAAAAAGTACTGAGGTTTTTCCAAAAAGGGAAACAGGACAGTACGTTCTGGCAGAGATACTTTACTCTGTGTAACAATTTATAATACATACATCTTCTGTTATGACAGTTTCTCTGGCAGTGGCGGTTCTAGACCAATTTGACTGGGGGGGCCAGTTATTTTCTGAGGGGGGCACAATAAAAGCATTGGCCCCCCCTGCCCCCCCCTAGAACCGCCCCTGTCATCTGGTATGAAACTGCACTTATAGTCTCGATATAAAGAATGACATTCCTCAGTATTTCCTGTGTGACAACATGTTTTCGCTGCTTCTACGATACTCTTATGTCACATGTCCTTTCAGCCTGTGCTTTATTTAGAGTAGAGTATACATGACGAGTCCTTTACAAAACAAATAGACCAATTAAACGTAAAGGCTGTTTTCCGTCAGTGAGGCACGGTAATGTTTGGCACGAACATCACAACACACATATGTTCCCGTTTACCCAATAAGGAGACACACACGTGGTTCACATGCATGCACTCACAGGACACAGCAGGTTTATTTATGGGGTAAAACAGAGTTTGTGTCTGGAAATAAAGTCATGCTATTTCTGGAAAACCGCTGAGCTCTTAGATCATTATTTAGAACCAGCTGCAGACGAGATGTGGGTCAGGAGGGCAGTGAAGCCTGACTGAAGATTACAAACAAACAGCAGAGAAAAGCAAATAATGATGAGTATAAAGTAGACGAAATGTCTTCTTGAACAAAGAGCTAACATATGCTAACGTTTTAGGCGATGACCGTTTACATTTGGTCGCGAAAAGATACGTCCTGAGGCAGTAAATGCTTCAGTTCAACAATCTGACATTTAACAGTAAATATCATGTGCTGTCCTATAAAAGCTAAGTATGTGGGTAAGAACAGTGTTTCACCCGGAGCACTTCATCATTACGTTTATATGCAAGAAATAGAATAAAAAGCGATGAGAAAAACAGTATATTTTGAAAAGTACACTTCAATTAACTTTAAATAACTAAAATAGCTGTATGTCAGAAAATATCAGTGCGTAGATATTCATTATGTCAGTTGAAACAATCAGTTGATCAAGAGAAAACTACAGTATAGACAACTATTTTGATAAGAGAGAAGGCTTTTGTCTGTTTTATGTCATATCAAAGTAAACATTTTTGGGTATAAGACTGACTAAACAAGACATTTAAAAAGACATCAAGTTGGACATTTATTCCTATTTTCTAAAATCATATAAACCTAATAATTACTAATAATAAAAAGTTAATTGCAGCCTATAGCAGTGCTATCAGCGCACTGACCCACAGTCAAACTCTTACAAGCTGATAGACGTTTGGACTTTGAGGTTTTAGTTTGTCTGCACGTCTTCCACCTTTAAGACACAGATACAGTGCATCCTCTCGCCTCTTCACCATACGTTTTTTAATGTCAGTGTGACATGATTTTTGTAAATAAATGCTACCATAATATATTAAGGCTTACATCAAAGTTGTTGTTTATGGTCAGATTTCCTTGATTGATTAGATTATCCCTGAGGCTCAGAGACCCAGGTCGTCGCACGCATCTCTGCTTGTCTAGCTGACATCTCTCAGTGGATGTCTGCTCATCACCTCAAGCTCAACCTTGACAAGACTGAACTGCTTTTCCTTCAGGGAAAAGATTGTCCCACTCTTGACCTGACAATCAACATCGGCACCTCTATTGTTTCCCCGACTCAGACTGCAAGGAATCGGGGTGTGACCCTAGATAACAACCTGTCCTTCACTGCAAACATCGCTGCTACAACCCGTTGCTGCAGATACACGCTTTACAACATCAGGAAGATTCGTCCCCAGCTGACCCAGAAAGCCAAGCAGGTTCTGGTCCAGGCTCTCGTCACCTCACGCCTAGACTACTGCAACTCCCTCCTGGCTGGTCTACCTGCATGTGCCATCCGACCTCTGCAGCTCATCCAGAATGCAGCGGCTCGTCTGGTCTTCAACCTTCCTAAATGTTCCCACACCACTCCGCTCCTCCGCTCCCTTCACTGGCTCCCGGTAACTGCTAGAATCCACTTCAAGACACTAGTACTTGCATACCATGCTGCGAATGGATCTGGCCCTTCCTACATCCAGGACATGGTTAAACTGTACACCCCAGCACGTGCACAACGCTCTGCATCAGCCAAACGACTCGCTGCACCCGCACTGCGAGGGGGACCCAAGTTCCCATCAGCAAAAACACGTGGGTTTGCTATCCTGGCTCCAAAATGGTGGAATGAGCTCCCCATTGACATCAGGACAGCAGAAAGCTTACACACCTTCCGGCGCAGACTGAAAACTCATCTCTTTCGACTCCACTTCGAGCAATAGAATTACTAACAAGGCACTTATATACTAATAAAGGACTGGCTTATCTAAAGCCAGTTGAGTAGCACTTGAAATGTTTGGCTCTATGAAACCTGATGTAATTATATGATTCTGTTTTCTTCAAGTTTGTATCTTCCTGGTCGAATGCACTTATTGTAAGTCGCTTTGGACAAAAGCATCAGCTAAATGCAATGTAATGTAAGCGTCTTCTCAAAATTAAACGTTTTGCACTAAGCAGGTTCACCCAAAACAACACCTTTAACTGAGCCTGAGTCAGCCGATGCACAATACAGTGTGAACTCATATCTACAAACACACCAACAGCTCAGTGACTCAGTGACCAAGTCTATTGTAATGAAACCAGCATGAATCTCATTTACTCATCAGACTACAAACAAGTTGCTGCCACAGAGATATCTTATCACAGCCGAGCATAACATAAACAAGTTTCAGTCAAATGGAGTCACAGCAAGAAGCGTTTATGACACATTTCATGGGAAGAGAACATAACATTTCCTCATCAAGTATGTGCTGAGTGTTGCAGTAAATATTCAGCTACACCAGAATAAAACTCCAGTATGATGAGACACTGGGGAGTTGTGTGTTCGGCTGAACACACACACACACACACACACACGTCTATCCAGCAGGTGTGTCACATTTAACCCTGACAGCATTAAAGTGGACAAGAAGGGACAAGTGAAGTTGGTTTGCTATGACTTATCTTGAGTCACGTCCCCATAGCACATCTATCCCAATAATAGCTGACTGATCTCTTCATCCACTGATAAAAACTAGCTCGTTTGTTTTCCAAAAGACATCAAATATGGACAAAAATGCTCATATTTTAGACAAACACAGACTAGAGATCCCAAAGGTCCTATGAACACATTCTGAAATGTACAGAGCTTGAAAACAACACACTTCTCTCCAAATGATGAACTCTATCAGCTATCACTGATGAAAAACATGTGACTGGGTAGGTCTTATTTGGTCTAACTGCATTCTTTCATTTAGAAAAGCCATTAATTGAGGCCTTATTTGATCTCATTTCCTCTCCACTAAAGAGATTTAGTGTCGTTTTTCTCATACTGATATTCTGAACAATCTGTGATGTTGTATTTGCTGTAAAGTGTCTCTACTGTAGGCTATTTTTATTATATGTACAGCACTTTGGCTCCACCAACAATCGTTTATAAATGTGCTATATAAATAAAACTTGATTTGAAGTTTTTTTAAATGTAACGTTTTATTGATTGATAAGTGTGGCCTTGGCTCGCTCTCTAAGCATCTTGTCAGATTCCCAGGCTGATAGCTACACCTCGCTGAGCCCCATGGGAAAACTCCTTTCATGCCCCTTTCACACCAACGCGTTTTCAGCTCCGGCTCGGAGCTGGAGCCTGAAAAGTACCCGTTTTTCCTGTTCACACCGCAGAGGTGCCACCTCTTAGCTCCGGAATCCAGTTCACTTCCAGCTCCAAAAAGTTTTTGGTCTAGAGGCAAGAGCTTCGGAGCTAAGAGGAGGCGTCGCTTACGTCTCTCTTACCTCAATCACACCAACGGTGTTTCAGGGCCGGTTCGGAGCTGGAGCTTGAAAAGCACCGGGTTTTCCTGTTCACACCGCAGCGGAGCAGCCTCTTAGCTCCGGAATCCGGTTCGTTTCAAGCACAAAAAAATTGTCCGGCAAGAGCAAAAGCACCGCATACGTCACGCTTACGTCGAGGCGGGGGCAGGGGCGGGATCAACTCCTAAACAACAACAAGAAGCCCGCGTTTTATCCAGCTTGTACACAACGATGGAGAAACTTAACAAGCAGCAGGGGTCCACTGAAGAGACCAGCTACCTGCTGGGAACCTGGTCTTCTGAAGAGGTACAGAGGAAGCTGGAGCACAATCGGCCATTGTTGTTGTTGTTTTGGGTGTGAGCTGTGAGGGGTTTCCGCACGGTTTGGCTTTATGACGCAAACGATGACGCAATGACGCAGCACCAGTCGGACTCTGGGCGGTGTGAAAAGAGCCTCCGCTAAACCGAAGAACCGGTTCTGAACCTGAAAAGCTCTAGCACGGAGCTTGAACCGGAGTTGCGTTGGTGTGAATGAGGTATCTTACGTCGAGGCGGGGGCAGGGGCATGGGCAGGATTCGTCGTTGATGCTGAAGACCACAAAGAAGTCTTGCATTTCGCATGTGATGTTTGTAAAGTTCGTCCGATGCCTTCCATTTCGTTTCGTAAGAGGATAACCAAAGCGAACAGCGCTTCAATACAATCGGCCATTGTTGTTGTTGTTGTCGATGTGAGGGATTTCTGCGCGGTTTGGATTTTATGAAGCAGGCACGTAAACGGTGACGTCATGACGCAGCAGCGGCAGCTCTGGGCGGTGTGAACAGAGCGGGAGCAGAAAAGGGAAACCGGAACTGAACCAGAAAAGCTCCCGCTCGGAGCTAGAAAAGGAAAAGCGCATCAGACATCCAAGGAGGCAAAGCCTTCTTTAAGCTCCTCTGAGGACACCATGCCAGCTGACTTCCTCTTTAATAAAACCTGTGGTGCCTTCAGGCGCTCATCAGTCTGATTCTCCCAGACCGAGTCAATGTGGACCAAAATACCTTTAACAACATATTTCTGCTTGCTAAGGGGCTCCGAACCTTATTTTGTATTCTAACATTTTATGCACTTAACCTTTTTTATATTACCATATTTTATTCAATATGCTCCTTAGATAATAACAATGTGTTTATTATGTTCTCCTTATAGCATTGTGAAGCACCTTGAGATGACGTTGTTTTTAAAGTGTGCTATATAAATGTATTATTATTATGAGTATTTCCTGTGGGGCGTGCAAGCACAGAATACGGCATATCTCACACAGGACTCTCCACAATAATTACCCGTCAGATTGGTAGGGAAAGTGTGGAGGAGGCGCAGCGTTTGGTATCATTAGGAACATCCATAACATTCATCTGTATGCAACTCATATCAATATTCCAATGACTGTATATAGACTATTCTGCACTTTCTATTATATTCTATTTACCTGTACTATTGTATCTGTTTTATTGTGTTGCGCTTGGAGGAGACCTAACCATTTCATTGTCATAACTACACTGTAGCTATGGACACATGACAATAAAAGCCTTGAAACTAATGATGGCTGCATCCACGCTGAGGAACGAGGACAGGAGAGCGGCAGAACGTACGGTTAAGATTTAATGACTGCTTGTGGATGACCGGCACAAACAGCCATTCTGCATCTGTGCGCTCAGCGTGTCGTGCCGACTAAAGGAAAGACTTCTGTTTCTACTGGCGATAGATAAATACAGGCAGCCATTGTGTGAGGAGGGAACGCGCCAAAGCTGGCACAAAGCGCTCTCTGTGGTTTCAGGGAACAGAACCTGAGTCCTGGACCCGATGTTCTGGGAACAAAAACAACCCCGGCCTGCTTGCTGGAGCCGAGAGAGAGAGAGAGACAGAGAGAGAGAGAGATCAAAAACCTTCATTACCTTCATCTGAGGAAGGACTGTTTGCAGAAACCACAGTGATTTGCAGAGGGGAAAAGTAACTACTTACATACTTAAAGAGGAGGGAGGGAGAGAGAGAGAGAGAGAGAGAGAGAGGGAGAGAGAGAGAGAGAGAGAGAGAGAGAGAGAGATAGCGAGAGAGAGAAGAAGAGAGAGAGCGAGTGAGAAGAGAGAGGACTGAGAGAGTAACTAAGATATATGAGAGGAGAGAGAGAGGAGAGAGAGGATTGATGGACGGAGAATATTCATGCAGCAGGATGGCAAAATGGAGATAATTTAATTAAATAATAATTAATAATTAAAGTGTCCCTGTATAATCTCCATGTTGTTGATTTTTAATCAGAATATTTAGTTTAACCTTTAGTGTGTGACAGTTGCTCCATTTAAGAATAAAATAAAATAAAACATAAATAAAATAAAAAATATAATACAAAAATGTAAATAATCATAAGATAAGGGAGACCTTGCAATAAAAAAGTTCAATTAAAATACAGTGAAAATGTTTAAATAAATATAAGAAGTTAGGGTTGAATGTCCAATTAAAGGTCAAATAAGACAACATTTAAAATGTAAATAAAAATGTGCTACAATATATAATAATATTTAATTACAATAAGTCTATCACACAATTCTTGTGGTCAATCCGTCTTGCAATTTATTTACAGAAACCAGTGGAAAACTCCAAGATACTAATTTTAAACTATTAAATGCCTTTATTGTAAAAAAAAAAACTTGAGGAGGTGTCGGCGTTCTGGCGATTTACTCGGAAGGCTTCAGTAGAAGCTGCTGGGAGTCCCAGCAGCTTCTACTGAAGCCTTCCCCAACTCCGGGGACTTCCGGCCGGGGACTTCGGGTGGCAGTATACGCGGTGAAGTGGTTTGCGGCCTGCCAGTAAACCCAAAGAAGAAGAAGAAGAAGAAGTGACGTCAGCGGCTTCATTTGCCTAATCCTCCCCCAGGAACTTATTCCGGTGTGAACGCGATCTGAACCCCTTTGTGGGAAAAGTACTGCGGTGTGAATGCGCCTATGGATCCGTTTCCACCTCAAACAACAGGTTTTAAGTCCAGGAAGCTCTCCTACCCAAGCATGTTTTTAAATCACTGTATTTACTTCCATCTCTATTCCTGCAAAACAAGAACATGAAGTCTTCCCCTCTCTCTCAGGTCCTCCATCACCCCAAGTCAAGCATCAAACCAAAACAAGCCCTCCGAGGCAGACAAGAAAACAGGACCCCGAACATCTGAACAACTACTATCACAGCTGCGTCTCCGAGCTTCTTTTGGGAAGCCGCCAGCGAACATGCAGGTAACATAGAATCTGGGTTTGGCTGCAGAGTCAGAGGCTAAACCACCGGGACACACCCAGAGCAGGTATGGCAACATGACCCAACATCATGCATCACTTTTTAATTATAACCCGACACAAGTATAGCAGATCTGAGGAGTTTACAGCACGTTTGATGCCAGCCTGTTTTCTCATTAAGGCAAATATCCAGGGAGCAGCTGTGGTTCAAAACCCCAGCGCAGGAACACACACTTACATACAAGGACACGCTTCAGAGGAGATGTACGACTTTAGTGGATGTTATTCCTAACCAGCAGTTGGACATAGTACATACTTACTCTAGGAATGTACTTGTATTTAACATGAGTATTTCCATGTTATGGTACTATTCAACTACCTTTTATAAGCCAATATACATTTGACTACCTTTATTTCATTAGTAGTTACTTTATAGATTCAGATTATGAGCTAAAACAAAACAAAATAAACAGTCTTTTTAACATGCTACTTCTACTTGAGTAAGATATCTTAGTGCGTCTTCCCCCCGCTGTTCCTACCTGAGCAGAGGATGCCTTTGTGTCGGGCGCAGGAGAAGTCGTCACACTCGCAGTAGCTCCCGTAGATCTTCCCGAACTCGGACTCGTAGCAGAGGCACTGGTTGCAGCTGCACTCGCCCCGCCCGCTACACACCTGCTTGCCCTCCGCCTCGCGACAGGCGGTCAGGTACGAGCTGCCCGACTCGCCCTCCTGACACTCGCAACGAGCGCCCAGGTACCCCGGCTCACAGTGACACGTCCCGCAGTTATAGGTACCTGCAGGGGGCAAAACACACTTCAATCACTTATTGCATTTAGGACTATTCAGCTGCACAACTTCAGTTTCTAGCTGTCGTGATCATTTCATTTATTGCAAACTGACTGCTAAAACGCCATATATGGGAGCGAGTTCAGGCAGTCAACTCGAGCGCTCATGCTGCATTCATACACAACGCCCCTTGCCACTCTACAACCAACCAAACAGAGTTTCCTTAATATGCCGCTCTATTTAACCTGCCAGATCTCTCTCTATGCATTGCTTGCTGCTGCTATTGCTGCAGCTACTTCCACGTCACTGCTGCTCGCTGCCCCACCACCACCCCAGCTTCCACCTGTAGGCCCGGGGGTTAGTTATTTAATCATCATTCATCGTGCTATGTATATCTGTGGAGTGATGAGGCCCGAGCCTAGACGCCAAACTCAACTATATGCTGCTTCTAATAAACATGTTAAAGGAACACGTGAGTTGTCTGACTGATAAGAATATGGGGCTTAGAAAAAAAGCACACATGTTCTCAGGATAGTGAGGTTTATTCGCCAGATGTCCACTCTTTAAAGCCGTGAACAAGTGAGGTAAGGTTGCACACTCTCATCAAGTATGGTTCTTAGGCTAGGAAATATGTTCTGACTCTAACTAGGCTCTGACTAGAAGCACTTGACCCTCAGAAGATGAACTGAAGTTTTCGCACCAAAAGCAAATATCCACCCTCGCAGCACCTGCTGTTCTTGGCGGGAACATCTGATCTGGGATCTGTGAGTAAAGGGCACGTCGAGACCAAACAACCTGGGCAGGGCATGCGGGCTCAAATGTGTAGAAAAAAAAAGGTAAACATAAGCTTTCGCTGCTTGGATATAGCACTGTATGCTTGGCATCCAAATCGTTTAAATAAAATGTATTTCAGTTTCAGTTCACAACTTCAGTTTCTAGCTGTTGTGATTTCATATATCTCTGAAGATAAGATAAGAAGCACTTTATTGATCTCAATTTGGGAAATGTTTGCGTTGCAGCAGCATAAAAAGACAAGGAGCCAATTTACATAAGAGAAATTAAAAGACTAGAAATAAACAATCCAAAATATTTCTCAAATAGAAATAAAATAGCATTAAAAAAGTCAACAATATACATGTGGACAATATTACAACATATAAAGCAGGATATTATATAAACATTAATTGTTCAAGGAATGGATTATTAAATTGAATATAAAATGTACAGTAGTTCCTGAAATCTGAAATGTTCCCTGCCAGGTTATAGTGTTTTAAACGTAGTCATTTAAGGCACTCACTACACTGATATGACTGCATTGCTTTTAGAATATCTCAATGCACAGAGTATAATTTTGACTTTATTGTCCACCATTATCTCAACACAACCACAAGTGAGAGCTTCTCCGTAATTATGCCAAGGAAAGTAGTTCAATTTGGGGGTAAAAGTAGAAGTTTTGTTTAGTTGCAGAACAAAATAGCAGGTCTGCCATCAGTGATTGAGGCGTTTGACTTCCTCGAAGGCGTAAACACTGCAGGAAGCTGAAGAGCAGCAGGTTTCTGTCCTGTGTGATTAACAAGGGCTGTGGTGGTGGGTTTTACAGGAGGTTCCTTTCACATGGATATTTAAGTCCCATGGCTTTTAAAAATAGCTTTGTTTCCTGCTGGGAGATGCTGCCAATCTCTGCTGTGTAACTGACATTAACAACAACCAAGAGAAACAAACGAAAAGGAATTAAAAACCAATCTAGATGCTAATAGTTAGTAAGATTCAAATACAAAACTGAAGACAAAACTAACAGAAATGTTAACTGTATATGTTAAAGTTTTTGCAGTAAATTGGTTTTCTTTAGGGACATTTTTACTATTAAAAAAAACAATGCAGATAATTTTTTTTTATGAACATATCATTATGAGCCTTGTTGATGCCAGGGTAATTCAACCTTTGAGCATTTACTCCTAATCCCCTCCTTTGAATGCATCAAACCACTTTTCAGTGTTGAAAACTAACTCTTTTGTCACTATGACAATTATTTGTTCAAATTGTGACAGGCACTTGACTAACATCTTTATTGCCAGTCACTTATTCAAATCTGCCATCCACTAGCATATTTTACTATCATTTAGCTCGTACGTTGTGCTAGTGTTGTGCCCTGATTCTCTTTAAAAACCATACTGTAATATTCTTATTATGTTATATCATTGAGCTCCCTAAATCCATGTGAAATGTCCAATGTAATGCACTACCTTTTGAAAGGACATCCATAACATTCATCCGTCTGCAACTTCCAAATTATTTATCTAATATATCATATTCCAATGACTTGTATATAGACTCTCCTTGCACTATTTCTATTCTATTCCATTTGTATTACTTGCACTATTTTAAAGGGGACCTATCATGCAAAATGCACTTTGTGATGTCTTTTATACATAAACATGTGTCCCCGGTGTGTCGGGGAACTCACGCAGCGTCAGAAAATAAAACCCTCTCTCTTTTCCTCCGTACCCAAATCTCTAAAAACGGGGAACAACGGAGCTGATCCAGATTTGCGTCCGATGTAACGTAATATCTGAAATGTGGACCCACGGCCCAATCAGAAACGTTGCTATCAGAAACAATGCCCGACTGTTTTGGACGTAATATGGTCGGTGTTTAATTAGCATCGCTAACACTCAGAGCTAACCTGTACTGGAGAGCATGTGTGTGAAGAAGCAGGAAGTAAAAAGGAACTCGCCTTGTGGTATAACCGGCAAGAGAGAAAGCCTTTGAGCTCCATACTGTTTCAGATCCTTGATAATCCATGATATGGCGTTTCATCACGGCAGCATTTAGTTTAGACGGTAGCTGCCGGGTCCCGCATGAGCTCAGACCCCTCCTTTTTTATTTTTATCAATTTTTATTTATTTTAAAGCTTTATACCCCAAATCAGCACTTTTGAAACAGGAAGTGAAATAGAGGGATATGAGGCATGGCTAGAATGGTTGATCTGTTTGGTATTTTGAGCAAAACACTTCATAGACATGTTTTTTATATATCTGAGACCTATGCTATTGCCTAACAATAGCATGATAGGTCCACTTTAAATATGTTATTTGTTATATTGTGTTGCACTGTTGGAGGAGCCTGTGACCTAAGATTTCCATTGACATATCTACACCATAGCTATGCACACATGCCAATAAAAGCCTTGAATCTTGAATCTACCTATGTTGCTGCAGATGCTGCTGTTGGTGTTGGCCGTCCGGCTGCAGCCACAGTCACACCCCTGATAATCCACAGAGACCTGCAGGCTGTCTTTGAATCCCACCGGCTTGATGGTGAAGCTCTGCTCGGTGCCGCGGGGGGGGCAGCTCCTCGCCTCCACACTCACGTTAAACGATACCTACAAAGAAACAAGTGGTGTAATTAGAAAATGCACAAACACTCGCACTGATGGAGAAAAAGATAGTGACTTCCTGTTCGTGGAATGAGAAGAATGAGTTCAAGTCAAGTTGTTGTCTGGGGATGCAAAATGATTGAAAAAGAAGGGTGAAAGGAATATAAGAAGGTTAGAAAAGTGTTAAAAGAACTATAATTTCACAGGAAGACTAGGGGTAGAGAAATGTGAGCATTTGGTTAGGGGTCTTGTCAAATATCTGGAACAAACCAGAAACCTGCCGGTCTACTGCAACTCTGACTACTTTTAAATCCAGGCTGAAAACTTTATTTTTGCTTTTAATTGAACTATTCACATCTTAAACTGCACTGTAACTATTCATGTTTTATTATCTTTGCTTTGTAATGTTTCTAATGTGTTTTATGCTCTTAATGTCTTTCATTTTTGTATAGCACTTTGAATTGAAAAGTGCTATTTAAATAAACTTGCCTTGCCTCAAGTGCAGATGATTTGAGAGATAGAGTAAAAACCTCCAATCTCTTCTCTTTCTAAGTGACCCTATATTGTTTCATGGGAGCAAACCCAGCTACCATACACACCTTTTAAGTGCTGCCAGCCTGTGGACGTGACCCCCACATGACCCCGTGTTGTTACGCTCACACCAGTGGGCTTATGTCACCCAAAATTGAGTTTGCCGCTGATGTGGCTTTTGCTTGTGGCAGAAAGCGAGACACGATACAAGACCAACACCCATCTGATCGCTCGGAGGAAGGAAGTCTTGACGAGAACAGAAACCCAACCCCGGCTGTTTTTTCTGTTCCAACAGGAGCACGTTCGTCTGGTATTTTCCTCTTTTTTCCTCTATCACAGCAGCCGTCCTCAGCGCTGTCTGTTCAAAGGCGAGCTCGGGCTTTTTCTTTGATGTTGCCTCGACTTAAATTGATGAAATTATGCTGGTACAAATGTGCAAACCGACTGCTCAAACACCAGATATAAGACTATGATGAAATGGTTGAAGAAAAGCACACATGTTCTCGTGATAGTGAGGTTTATTTGCCAGATTTCCACTCTTTAAAAGCTGTGAACAAGTGACGTAAGGTTGCACACTCGTCAAATGTGGTTCAAAGGCTTTTCCGCTTTGAAGCTCTGACTAGAAGCACTTGACCCTCAGAAGATAAAGTGAAGTTTTCGCACCAAAAGCAAATATCCACCCTCGCAGCACCTGCTGTTCTTGGCAGGAACATCTGATCTGGGATCTGTGAGTAAAGGGCACGTCGAGACCAAACATGTCACAACCTGGGCAGGGCATGTGGGCTCAAATGTGTAGAAAACACAGGTAAACGTAACCTTTCTCTGCCTAGATCTGACGAATACATCCACTGTACGCTTGGCAGCCAAATACAAAAAATAAAAAATCAGGACATCTCAAACTGTCAACATCGCAATCATTTGATTATTGGAAAAGCCACTACAAGGTGTAATTAGGCAACTAAGTTTATATTTTCATTTGATTGATCTGCAACTTATTCTTCAGATTGATCATTGAATATTTTGGTCTATAAAATATCAGAATACAGTAAACAATGTCTAGCCCTGTTGTCAAGTCCAAGGTGATGCAGGACATCTCCATATTAAGAGGTGCAAACAGCTTTGTCTGTTATTTTTGCATGAAAAATAAAACACATTTAATTGAAATAGATAAATATATCGCAATTTCTATTTCTTTTTTGCTATTTTTCCCAGCTGTAGTCAAAATGATCTCCGCCATAAGATTCCAGGATGTTCAAAATTGACTATAACAAACAATTAATGCAGGTTATGATATGAGTTTATCACTGTAAACTCTGGTATCATTAACTTGGTTTGATTTTATCACCGTTTTGTATCACTTTCTTTCATCTTAAAGACTTAACACTGACAACAAATGCATCAATAGTTTTAGTTAAATAAATCGAGCAGCAGAAATCAAACAACATCCAACATTTTAACCATAAATACCAAGCCTCTTTTCAAAAATCCAGATATCGCTGATTATTTCAACTGAATATTTTATTATACAAAGATTTGCATTAATACCCATTACCATTCATAGGGATTTTACTATCCAGCATATATAACAAGCTGATTCATGACACAGGAAAGGTCTCCTACGTCACATGTTACCCGGACTCCCCACTTGAGCACGGGAAGCTTAACGAGTTAACGAAGGACACAATTAGATTAACTGTAAATAGAGGATCATGTGCCTGCTGAGGACAACTGGGAGGTTGTGGAGCGATAACGGTTCAAAAAGTTAGCAGGAAGTAGTAGTAATGGAGGACAGTGGGGGTAAGGAGATGATACATTGAGACTAAACTCATTGAGAAAATGCCTCGACAGCGAGTAATGTCATTCGAGGAGAGATGTATAGCAGGGAATCAGTTCAGGGAAGGATAGGAGAGAGATGTTGAATTTACTATTAAAGAGGTGGGACGACTGAATCACATCACAGGACAACGTGATACAAGAGCAGAGCTAACCTCCAATAAGGACACATTTGGATCATACTAGAACCAAATGTTGTTCCAATTTCAGCGGGAGTGTAAGCTAATTTTCAGAACACCACCTGAATGCAGCATAAAGTCCCCTGTCCGGTAAAGTTTAATATAAATGGTGTGTCTACATCATGATTTGGAACCAATGTCAACATGTTATTGTTAGCCCATGCTACACTCTTACGCCGAATTTCAGGAAAATCGGGGCAGTAGTTTTATATTAAAAGAGTCTCTACTGTGACATGTTTACATGCTTTCATGTTCAAAAAGCTCTTTATTTTTCCCCTCTTTTCACCCTCTGTCTGAAACCAGAGCCCAGTCTGATCTGATTGGTTAGCTGGCCTGCTCTGTTGTCAATTTAAGTTCTTATAACCGACTTAAATTCTTATAACTGACTTAAGTTCAATTAACTGAGATACTGTAAATGAAGCTCAAACTAAACGACACATAATCAAATTAAAACACCAAAACGCTTTCATTAATTTGCATGAATGCCTATTCAACGTCATACATTTGTGTAGAGTTACAGCCAGAATGAAGCCATCTTAACTACATCCACTGCAGCTAGCATTTCCCCTCCTGCCAGTTCACTTCTTCTTTCATGGCTTTCAGTTTCTCAGGCCTCCTCCTGCCTACTTTGGTGTGAGGTCATTGAGATGCAGCATGAGGCTCCATGGCTAACACACTGAAACCCTGGGCCACATCCTCAGAAACACTGGGAAGTTTGGCACCCTGCGCACTGTCCTCAATCTCCTTTCACTGCGGAGGATAAAAGACCCGAGCGAGGTCCATCACCCCAGAGCCCCCTCTCTATTCCCTGCTGTTGTTCTGCCTCAGCTCCTCCGGCACCCTTTCCCATCCAGAGCCCAGGAAAATAAAGCGGTGGATAGAAAAGCAGGAGGAGAAGAGTTCCCACTGTGTGACAGCATGTATGAAGCTGCCCCTTGCTAGCATTGTCAATGGATCCAGGACTCAAAACAGATCTCAATTGAAGCCTGTATAGAATATAAAGTGACCAGCAGAGAGAGGGCTGTGCAAAATGCAAAGCAATTAACACGCACCATCGTCCTGGGTCACATGACCTCGGCTTTTGTTCAGAGACAGAAACTGAGAAGCATCCCAACTGGCTAAGAGCCATGGAAACACAGCAGCCTTCAAACATTCAATATATTACTCTCATGTGTGCTCATACATGGGTGCACCATCCAGAATCCACATAAGAACCGAGCTGGTCGGGAGAACAGAAAACAAGAGCTGCCTTCATCACCAAGTGAGTTTCTGGTCCTGCATTATGTAATAACTCAAACAGTCATTCATGTTCCCTTCATTATGCCACCGAGAAAGCATCCTAACTGCATGCCGGGCCTTTACTTAAGTAAAAGTACTAATGCTCCAATTTAAAAGTACTTTATCTAGAATGGTAAAAGCATTAAAGTAAAATCAGTAAAATCCACATAAAGTATAAGGAGTAAAAGTTTAGTCATTGCAGAAAAATTACTTAAAATTCTAAGTATTTTAAATGAAAGGTAAAACATTTGAAGTTAAAACTGTGAAATATTTTTACACAAAAATGAAAATCGTTAAACAGTTATTAATAGTGATGCCAATTAATAAATGCATCATCTAAAAATTCACCCTAAAAATAAGAAAAGAGCTGCGCCCCAATTTAGGAGAAGAGGGAAAAGGGGCGGGGCTTGGCTGTATCCCATACAAATATATGATGTAATAACACTGCATTACGTAAAAACTAATCAATCAAATCACTATGTTATGTCATTATCTGCTGCCCTTTGCTGACAGCATGACCGCAATACATCATAACACACTACTTCTTTTAATGTCACATATTGCAGAGGTGGTATCACAAAAAAGCAAGTGTGCTGTGTCTATGTGCTGGGGACCAATACTATACATTACAAACATAACACTTTTGGATACTCAACATTTCCAGGTTCACAAAAGGAGCTGGCAACGAGACTATCGAACACAAACTGAGAGATTGAAGCTGGACCTACAGAGCAGATGATGTTCAGATTGAAAACACGACTGTTATAAAACACATGGGGCTGTGTTATGGTGTTATTGTGTTATTGTGTTATTGTGTTATCGTGTGTACTTGTTGCTACAGGCACCAGCGAGCAGATCCAGAAAGTCCAGTTTGAGAATCAGATCCATGAGCTCTAACGACTATCAGACTGCACGTCACTGCACAGAAGTTTAATAACAACATGAACACAGCCTGGAGACGAAAGAGGGAGCGACTCAGAGCTCTGAGATGTATCCGCTGCAGATTAAATCCAGCTGAGAGCCACAATATTTCCCCAGGAATGACCTCAGTCTGCCAGAGAGAGCTGTTTGATGGTAATAAGGCATTTCCTTTGTTATGATGTAATAGATACAGAGGTGGGAAGTAGTTCAGTACAAATACTTTGTTACTGTACTTTTTACTTTCTACTTCTTACATGTTGAACTCAAGTACCTGTACTTTCTACTTCTTACATGTTGAACTCAAGTACCTGTACTTTCTACTTCTTACATGTTGAACCCAAATACCTGTACTTTCTACTTCTTACATGTTGAACACACATACCTGTACTTTCTACTTCTTACATGTTGAACTCAAATACCTGTACTTTCTACTTCTTACATGTTGAACTCAAATACCTGTACTTTCTACTTCTTACATGTTGAACTCAAATACCTGTACTTTCTACTTCTTACATGTTGAACTCAAATACCTGTACTTTCTACTTCTTACATGTTGAACCCAAATACCTGTACTTTCTACTTCTTACATGTTGAACTCAAATACCTGTACTTTCTACTTCTTACATGTTGAACTGAAATACCTGTACTTTCTACTTCTTACATGTTGAACTCAAATACCTGTACTTTCTACTTCTTACATGTTGAACTCAAATACCTGTACTTTCTACTTCTTACATGTTGAACACAAATACCTGTACTTTCTACTTCTTACATGTTGAACCCAAATACCTGTACTTTCTACTTCTTACATGTTGAACACAAATACCTGTACTTTCTACTTCTTACATGTTGAACTCAAATACCTGTACTTTCTACTTCTTACATGTTGAACTCAAATACCTGTACTTTCTACTTCTTACATGTTGAACTCAAATACCTGTACTTTCTACTTCTTACATGTTGAACTCAAATACCTGTACTTCTACTTCTTACATGTTGAACCCAAATACCTGTACTTTCTACTTCTTACATGTTGAACTCAAATACCTGTACTTTCTACTTCTTACATGTTGAACTGAAATACCTGTACTTTCTACTTCTTACATGTTGAACTCAAATACCTGTACTTTCTACTTCTTACATGTTGAACTGAAATACCTGTACTTTCTACTTCTTACATGTTGAACTCAAATACCTGTACTTTCTACTTCTTACATGTTGAACACAAATACCTGTACTTTCTACTTCTTACATGTTGAACCCAAATACCTGTACTTTCTACTTCTCACATGTTGAACCCAAATACCTGTACTTTCTACTTCTTACATGTTGAACCCAAATACCTGTACTTTCTACTTCTTACATGTTGAACACAAATACCTGTACTTTCTACTTCTCACATGTTGAACACAAATACCTGTACTTTCTACTTCTCTCATTTCTCAAACAGCTGGTTCCTTTAGTCTGAATGTGTGTTTGGTGGCGTGGTCATTATTCTTTAGAGTCATTGCGTGCCTATTGATTTGAACACGATCCGTGTATCCATCATTTCCTGGTCTTCTCTAAAGAAGAGGGACCAATGGAAACGTTGTCATGTTGCCGTTGTTCAGCATGGAAACATTCATTAGCTAACAATGACATTATTGTTCTATTGATATAAAGGGAGGTCAGGTACTCTTTAAAACAGCTGCTAGTTATGGGTACTTTTCAAAGCCTCTTTACTTTCACTTGAGGAAAGAAGTTTAGTCAGTACTTCTACTTTTACCGGAGTATTTTTAAACACGAGTAAAGGATGTGTGTACTTTTGCCCTCTCTGGTTAGATAAGCCTTATTGAGAGATCCCCACACAAAGAACAGTTTCAGGTGAGGAGAGCAACAAAGAGCGTGACCTGGAGTAACCTCTCACAGAAACTAAGAGTCGATGTGACTTTCATTACTGCGACTCCACATGTGCCAGCGCTGTCTCTTTGGTTACAGCGAGGGGTAACATAAACCGTAACCCCCCCCCGGATCTCAGACTCAAAGGTCACACAGATTGCCAAGTCACAACGTGTTGTCTTTAGCCATTGACTCAGATTATTAATAGCATTTTAAGCGGAGTAGAAGTAATAGGGCAGGACAACATGACCTCATCAACTGTTAAAAACATACTGTTCAAAAACAATTCTCCAATAAATGGATGTTTTCAAAGTAAATAAAATCGTTTTAAATAATCGTGATATCAATTATTGACCCAAATAATCGAGATTATGATTTTTGCCATAATCGAGCCGCCCTACCTAAAATCTCTAAAAAGAAATAGTTTATTGGGGGATTTTCCCTTTTATGGACAATAACACAGTTCATAGATGCATCTGCCCAAAAACACTTTCTATAACGCCCATGTCTATAACGCATTTTTAAAACGTACCTTTAATGTGTTATCCGTTTAAAGCGCTCATTCAACACTTCCTGAAACCACATGACTCAACCTCTAACTACAATGTGCTGCGAGCTATTGAATTTACAGGAACACCTTTTTCTTTCTGCTGCCGTTAATCATAACACGGGGAGCAATTTACTGGCAACAAGTGCAACGTCAGTGCCAAACCAAAACCATTTCCAAACCAAAAAGCACAAATGTTAGCCGCTATTTAAATCAGTTTGAATCTGCAGCCTCTCTACACTCTGACAACTATTTCCATGTGCCCGCAATTATGCTAAAAATGTTTTTCTAAATGTGCCACAAAAGTGATTTGGAAGAAAAGCTTGGGACTTTTTCATCCTGTCTCGATGTTTTTCAAATCATAAATGCAAACTAGTGCTATGTTAGTTGCACAAACTCCATCATAGAAAGGTGCCTATGTTTTTCATATATCTTGATAATACTACAAACCAAGTTATGAACCAACAGCATCATTATTCACTTCAATGCTTCTTCTGAAACTAAAGCGCCCTACAGCCCACTGCATGCCATCCTGAAAATGACAAACACAGCAGTGGCTCAGTCAGTAGGGGCTTGGACTGGGAGCCGTAGGGTCGCCGGTTCAAGTCCCCGAACAGACTTAAATATGGAGTGTGGACTGCTACTTTGAGAGGTCCCAGTTTACCTCCTGCCCCCTCACTCCCATTGCTCCCCGCTGTACAATAGCTGCCCACTGCTCCTAGTACTAGACTCCTTGTACTAGGATGGGTTAAAAGCAGAGAACACATGTCACTGTGTGCTCTGCATGTGTGATCATTAAAGAGGGTTTCATCCATCCCATTCTATTAAGATCCAGCAACACAGTCTCTGACTCCAAATGTCCTCAAAATAGAAATTGTGACTATCGAACTGGAGATACGGGGCTCATACCAGATCAAATGTACAGTATAGCAGGCTCTGTATGTTCATTGTAATGTTGTGTTTAATGCATTCTTGTTGCAACTGGAGCTGCTGTGATGCAAGCAACATGTAAGACTTGATCTGACCATCGAGTATGTGTCTTTGTTGGGAAAATACTGAATGTCCTCTTCCAACATGAGAGTAGCATGCTAACAAAGGTATCCCAACTGTAGCTGTGACAGGATGTGTGATTACCTAGAAGAGCATCAGGACTGTTTGAGGCATGTGATAGCTATGTGATTAACATGATGATTCAGCCTCTATGGAGAGAGACATCAAGCATGCTCATTTCTGACGTGGAGCTAATCTGAACTACACATTGAATACTGCTTTCTATATCAGCATGTGAAGGACACTGCTCAGGAACTAGTTGATGCTCTGTATGTGATGACTCCTTCCATTCTGGAGAGGATCACAAATACATGGATCCTGAGGTTGAAGCTCAAGCCGGGGACGAGTGATGTTTTTCTAACAGTCTTCATTAAGCTACTGATAAAGTTTGCTGTATCACATAGAAATAAAAAGGCTAAGGTGAAGAGAACCACTGGAATACTTCTTCAGGACCAACAGGATGCTTGACACATGTATAAAGTGCTGAGAGCAGGGACTCACAGTGTCTCCTATCTTCAGGTCGGCACACTTCCTGAGGCCTGGCAGCGGCTTCCCGTCCTGGCAGGTGGCGCTGAAGGAGAGGCTGATGTCCTCCGGGTGGTCCCACACCGACAGCTCCACTTTAGAGCGGATGTTCTGAGGAGGAGGAGGAGGAGGAGGAGGAGGAGGAGGAGGAGGAGGAGACATTGGTGGTGTTATAGACTCAGGGTTTAAAACGAGGCTTCTTTGCATAATGAAAATAAGTTGCATGTTCATATTTTCCAGTGTCCTGAAAGTAGTAAATGTAACGCCTCACACGCAGCCATTTATATAAAGCCACCTCAGTGTATCTCCATCAGGCCCATAACTCCGGAGCAACAGTGTGGAAAAGAGTGAAACACGGGAATGTGTTGCCTCGGTTCGTTGCATTTTTATAGTTAATCTCACCAAAAACCACAGGCGCTGTGCCTGGACGCAGGGTGTGTGTGTGTGTGTGTGTGTGTGGCCTAGCATTACTATACTTGTGGGGACCTAAATCTGTTTACACAGTCACCTCCCTTATGGGGACAAATTGGAGGTCCCCATAAGGGGAATCATTCATTTTAGGGTGAAGACTTGGTTAGGGTTAGGCATGTGTTGGTTATGGTTAAGGTTAGGATAAGTCTCCAGGAAATGCATGCAAGTCAATGTAATGTCCCCTGAAGTGATGTATACATGGTATGTGCATATGTGTGTGGTGTGTGTGTGTGTGTGTGTGTGTGTGTGTGTGTGTGTGTGTACATTTCTAGCATCTTTACAGAGCTTCTACTTTAAATTTAGATGCACGGTACATATTTCTTCAAAGTATTTCTCAAACTTTCAAGAATTTTTGGGATTATTTTATGTTTTTGTATAATATTATTTTCCATTTTATAATAGTTTTTATGCATGTTTTTTTTTATTGAATGAAATAAGATTACACATACCTTATCGATCCCAACTTAAAGGTGGGGTAGGTAATTTTGGAGCAACCAGCTCGAGTGCGCTAGAATTTGAAAATACACAACTGGAAAAAATCTGCCACTTCCTCACAGAGCTCCTCCTCCAACACACACGAACGTGCACATGACCAATGAGGGCACGAGGTAAGTTTGTGCCCAGATGGAAGGCTGACAGGCAGGTAGGCCATCCAGTTACTTTAGCCGGGCCGGCTCAGATGATTGGTCGTGCTTTTTACAGCGCCACGGCTTCCACAGATGACATTTTGTTATGGATTTATTGTCAAAGCATTTAATATAATCATTGCTATCGGGATGTTGAGAGCACTCCATGAAATATAACAACAAGTGTTTCTGAAGTGAATTACCTACCCCACCTTTAAACTATTCTAATATATTATTCATCCTTAATTGGGATATTCTTAATATGCAGCTCTGTGGCTTTGATCCTGGATAAAGTGTTTGAGTCATGGATGTTTAAAGTTTAACTTCTTCATATTTGTCTAATTATATAGTTGACTTTTCATTCAGGAAGTATGACGCTGCGCTGTCCGTATGCTTGTCCATGTTTGTGATTGGTCAAATGCTCCAAATACCACCCCTTTCATGTGAACGCGCACCTAACTAGATAGGACACGGCTGGCTTGAGCGATCCACTTGCTGACTCGCGTTGTAGTACAGTTTAGCGACAGCGCGTATGTTTGGATTAGGCCAACCGGCTAACTCAAACATATCCAGGTTAGGTTGAACCAGCTTCGTAGTACAGGCCTCGGATCACACACACACACACACACCACACCACACACACACACACACACACACACACACACACACACACTACACACACACACACCACACACACACACACACACACACACACACACACACACACACACACACACACACACACACACACACACACACCACACACACACACACACACACACACACACACACACACACACCACACACACACACACACACCACACACACACACACACACACACACACACACACACACACACAACACACACACACACACACACACACACACACCACACACACACACACACACACACACACACACACACACACACACACACAACACACACACACACACACACACACACACACACACACACACACACACACACACACACACACACAAACACACACACACACCCACACACACACCACACACACACACACACACACACACACACACACACCCACACACAACACACCCACACACACACCACACACACACACACCACACCAGGCGAAGCACTTTGAGTCAAACCTTAGGAAGAATTCAGAAGGTTACACAAGGTAACCTCCCAGTGTTTAGTGAAGCCCATGGAGCTAACAGCCCAGGAGTTATAATGTGGCAGCAGGATGTTAATAAGGCCTTGAGTCAATGCTCTTCATTCAAACTCACTCCCACACGCTGAGCACATCAAGTCTGGTCTGACAAAAGTTCCTGTCGCAGAGAATACGCTGCCACGGGCTCAGAAAGGTTCGTCCTGACTGAGGCAAGGGAAAATCTGCACACCCACACAGGAAAACATCCAGGGAACGGCTCATGCAGTTCACCTCAGAAAGTTTAACAGACGAAGGAAAATGTGTTTTAGAAGACAGGAAATCAGTCTTCAGATGAGGGCGGTGGACATCCTAGAGAATAATGTGACATGTACTTATTAGGGTGTCGTTACCGTTTGTTCGGTGCTAAAATAGAACATGATTACCAAACATTTGCAAGAGCTTTGGTTCATTTTTGGAAGTGTTTGTCAGCTTTTTAAAATGAGAGAGGAGCAAATCCTGCAGGAAAAGTGCAGCCTATTGTTTCCTTTAATATGGGCTCTACTCAAGAAGACAGATATTTAATATTGCATCCACTGAAGTCAGGCTTTAATGGTTTTGCAGCTAAAAGCTTCTATTTTTGAATTTTAGATTGACTGTTTAGAGTCAAACTCAAGTGTCTCATGTAAGGTAGGACAGTAGGGTTCATTTAAACCATTTCTTATTTTGATTTAATGCTGACTTCTACATCAGTCAATTGATTCATCTTCAAATCATTACTGTCCCTATGGGAAAAATCGCATGGAGAAAAAAAATCCAATTTGCTACAAAGTCAGCTGTTAAAACCACTTCCTGTCGACAGATGAGAAACTCAGCTTGTGTGTGAGCTGTCAGCTGGAGGCTCATTAGCAGCGTCTCAGTAGTGCGAAGACTTTAAAGAATTTCCCCCCCTCTTTCTCCCCCTCCTCAAATCCCTGTCTGTCTTTCCTTGGCTCTCAAACACACATAAACAGGAAACCACACACACTCACACTCAGGGTGTTTCTCAATGTCGAGTAAAGCTGCTCCAGAGCCACTATTTCAAGCATACTACGTCATCGAGTGCCGCCGAAGGACTGTTCCAATGTCCAGCATTCTTTGAATTCTACCGAGCCCGGCGTACTTCGTAGCGAGAAATTTCGAGGCTGCACATGTGTAGACTCCGCGGTCTTAAAATCCCCACAATGCTTTGCGCACGGACCAATTTCACAAAATCTGTGGCAGAAAATGTAAGGCGGGGCCTCTCATATGACGCACACCTGCACACTTGCTAGCCTGTTCCACTCTTTCGGGTGTTTCTCAATCGCAAGTACGCTTGCTTGGTAGCACATGTCTTCCGAGTCACTTCCTTCGGAAGCGAGGCAAGAATCCTTCCTGGCATTCGGAAAACGAAGAGTGGAACAGGCTAGCAAGTGTGCAGGTGTGCGTCATATGAGAGGCCCCGCCTTACATTTTCCGCCACAGATTTGGGGACATTGGTCCGTGCGCAAAGCATTGTGGGGATTTTAAGGACGCGAAGTCTACCCATGTGCAGCCTTGAAATTTCCCCCAAACCAAGGACGCGGCCTCGGTGGAACAGTACTTCGGCAGCACTCGATGACGTAGCATCCTTGAAATATTGGCATGGAAGCCAGTATCCTCAAGATTGAGAAACGGCCTTCGTTTTCCAAATGCCAGGAAGGATTCTTGCCTCGCTTCTGAAGGAAGTCACTCAGAAGACATGTGCTACCAAGCAAGCGTCCTCTGCATTGAGAAACACCCACACTGACAGATCGTCTTCACTCACGTTGTACGCTGCGATGATCAGCTGAATGACGTTCTTAGAGTCCGTGTCCAGGATCTCCACCGTGGTTCCAGGTATGAGTGCAGTGAAGTTCTTTAAAAGGGAAAGAAGTCAAAGATAGTTACTTGCATGAAAGAAAATTCCCCTGTCAACATTATTAAACAAATACATAAAGAATAAGATAAGTTCACTTCTAACAAAATGTCTTAATAAATACAAATCATTTGTTTCCAAACACTTAAAGGTGGGGTATGTAAGTTTGAGAAACCGGCTCGAGACACACTTTGTTATATTCCATGGAATGCTCTTAACATCCCGATAGCAATGAATATCTGAAGTGCTTTGACAAAAAATGTCATCTGTGGAAGCCGTGGCGCTATAAAAAGCACGACCAATCATCTGAGCCGGCTAAAGTAACTGGATGGCCTACCTGCCTGTCAGCCTTCAATCTGGGCACAAACTTATCTCGTGCCCTCATTGGTCATGTGCACGTTCCTGTGTGTTGGAGGAGGGGCTCTGTGAGGAAGTGGCAGATTTTTTCCGGCTGTGTATTTTCAAATTCTAGCCACTCGAGCCAGTTTCTCCAAAATGACCTACGCCACCTTTAAGAATACGGACAGCTTGTAAAAAAAAAAAATTTAAAATGTTGAATTATTTATTTATTCTCAAGATAAATCCTAACATTGTTTAAGGATCATTCGATTTATTAAGACGAACAACCACTTGTATAACCCAAATACAAAGATGGATATGCATGTATGTGTAAAGCACAATCTAAATGTTGGAAAAATATTATTAGATGTTCAGATTTTTCGTATTTTGAAATGAGCCCGTCGTTAAACGTCATTGGCCATATAATAAATACCTTGTAAATAACGTAGAGGCGCTTCGTCACGGCGAAGATGAGGAAGATGTTATTTTCGGCCAGTTTCTCCCCCAGCAGAGCCAGAGAGGGATAGTCCTGTGAGGAGAGATTGCAAGGCATTATGGGTATTTACACAAACAGGAAGCTCACTACCGGATGCTCTTCTGACCCGTGTTGTGTTTACATTGCTCTGCTGGCTCTTTGACACCAGAGCTTCATGTTATCTCTTTTCAGCATCAGAGAGTCTGAGAGCTTCCAGATCGCACTTTGAGACGTGGTTATCGTTATTGGATTCAATTCGGTCCTCCTGAGAGACATTTCTATTTAAGACGGATGGAAAATAAACAAACCCCCAGTGATTTGTATCCATAGTTTTACTGAAAAAACTGAAATGGGACTTGGCAACACCATGTGCTTAGAGCAGGGGTCGGCAACCCCTGGCACGCGTGCCAGCCTTGGCACGCGGCACCGTAACCAGTGGCACGCGAGGAATAAGTGGAATAATTGTGCAAACATATTTAAATTGTATTTCGGATCCTGAACGAGGCCGCCGCCAGAGCGCGTCTCCCCGTTCCCCGCAGCAGGAAGCCATGCACGCAGCCCCGCTCTCTTTATCTCCAGGTGACTTTCTGCCGCTTTCCTCCGTGGTGCTGATCGTTTCACCACGGAGGAAAGCACTTCACTAACTGCAGTAGCCATAAGGAGCTGTACAAATGCCGCAGTTTTTGCGTGGCTGTGTATTTAGTTGAAAGCCCAGTGGCGATCTGCTCATCTCTCATTGAAATAATATGCTACAAAGGGGCGGACTGGCCATCTGTGTGTTGAACTTTCCTGTCGGCTCCCAGACCGTAGTGGAGGAGGGCAGAAGCAACAAGCTTCAGGTTCAATAACCCACTTTAGCTTAAATGACTGGAGAGAGGCGAGCTCTTCTTGGGAGGCCGTTGCATTTATTTAGCTGTTCTTCTGTTTCACAAAATACAGACCTCTGTTTCTCTGCTGCCTCGTTTCACTTCCAGAAACATACACACGCTCCCTCACTGTCGCTCTACCATCCACACACACACATGCACACACACACAAGCCACACCTCTCTCTCTCTCTTAAAGGGACAGCGATCTCATCTCACTCTGCGTGACCCTAATATCATAACATGTGTGTTCTGGAGAATCACAGAACGGACGATCGTCCTTATTATTATGCCGTTTAAACCAATTATTTAAATGTGCTGTTAAATTCGACATCATGTAAGTTGCGCTGACAGGTCCACACACTGCTTCCCCCCACTTCCCTTGCCCTCCTGCTGATAGTTGACCAGCGTCAAGCTCCTCAACACCCCCCCCCCCGTTGATAATTCTCGATCGTTGGCACGCCGATAACATTTTTTTTTTAAAATGGCACTTCATATCAAAAAGGTTGCCGACCCCTGGCTTAGAGTATGAGAGAAGAGGAACTCCAGCTGCACTAAAGTGTAGGGTTTCTTTGTCTAAAATTACGATTGATTGATTATAATAATATCTGCATAAGCCAATCATGAATATCTCTCTAAAACATAAGATAATACATTTGATTATATAAAATGATTGTGACCAAACTGATTTCTAATCTGTGCACTGTGAAAACAGTCTAACATTAACTTACTAACTATATAAAACATTGGGGGAATCAAAGCTATGGGTAATAAGAAGATAGGACCAAATCGTGGACGTGTATTTGTGTATCACTTCCTGCATGAGGCCCAGTGGTTTCCCCAAACCATGGCACAGACACAAAGAGACTGAGGTACAGACAATCTTCTCCTTGTTATGCGGTCTTATGAAATTGTTTGTTTCGAGTGGACACTCCCCCATTAAATGAGAGCGCAGTGCAGTTCACATGATGATACGTTTGATAGCATTAGTCCTCTGGCATCTCAGACTGTATCGTGAGCAAAACTGTTTTTGTGTGATTTGAATGCATCCGACAACAACATACTCCTGATCAGCATTATCACTCGTATCATAAATGTCAGATGGGAGAGCGAATAAGGACAGGGATTTAGACACACATTTCAAAACTATTTGTGGCGTTCTTCAGCTGTGTCGTGAGGGTGTTCTGGCAGCCTCCAAGTATAATGTGTGTATCAGACCTTCTCTCTGCTATTAATACACATGTTCTTACTCAGGTTGCCAGGTTGAATTAGAATTTATCTGAAGCTGAATTCACATAAGTAGTTCTTTGATATTGAACCAGATTAAGTGAAAATATCTGACATAAAAGGTATTTAAATCAAGTTATTTATACTAGGGCTTCGAGCCATGTGTAGCTAGAAACTCACAAAAGGTAAGTTTATTATCATACAAGAAACCTCGTCATCTAAGAAGGAAGCTGCTCAAAGAGTGAGACATTACTCACTCTTTGAGTAAACATTGCTAATTCCAATGTCCATGTACAGCTGGAGTGTGTATGGAAAAGTACCTGAAGGTGTGTTAGACTTTGGCAATGTGTGACCCAGTGAACTAAAGGTTTAAGTTAGAGGATTTAAAGCTGCAGTGTGAAAGTTCTGCTTTACGATATTGTTACGAGTTGATGGGGATTAAATGTGATAAATAGTATAAAAGGACATATTACATCCTGTTGCATAAGACTGCTCCTCTTTTTGGGGATATGGCCAAAACCTCCTATCCGGATAATATAGTAATGGCTTATCCTCTAGGTCAGTGGTTCCCAACCTGGGGCGCGCCAGACCTCAGATGATTTGAGGCCAAATATTATATTTAGACTTTTCTTTTTCTCATATAATTGTAAAGCAATACATGATTGTCACTAAAAGCCTTGTCTCTACATTACAATAAAATATAAAAAATAATTGACCAATTCATTTTTAATAAAAATTCAAGTATTAAAGGCATAAAAAGAAAGAAATGTATAATTCTTTCTTTAATAGAAATGTTTCTTCTGCCCGTAAAGCGTCCAAACCAGGCTTTTCTGGATAAGCGCATTTTTAAAACATAGTCATTGTCCATGCCGGTTTCAGTTGGATTATTTGTCAGTTGCTCCGATCAGATCGGTCTCCTCCATTTTGTAGATTATTTACGACTTTTGAATCCACATAAACACATCGGTAAAATCCGGCTTACTTTGAGCATGTGTTTTAAACAGTTTAATCCCTTTGTGAATTGTTTCCACTTCCGCCATCCCTTAGTTTCTTCATACAGCGGGAATCCAAATGAATTAATCCTGAGTCCAATAACCATCAAAGTCACTCTATAGTGCTCCTTAGGCGCATTCACACCGCAGTACTTTTCCCACAAAGGTTCATGAGAACTTAGTTCATGAGAACTCTTTAGTTCTCATGAACTAAGTACAGATCGCGTTCACACAGGAAAAAGTCCTTGGGGGTGGATTAGGCAAATGAAGCCGCTGACGTTACTTCTTCTTCTTCTGCTTTGGGTTTACTGGCAGGCTACAAACCACTTCACGGCGTATACTGCCGCCCACAGTCCCCGGCCGGAAGTCCCCGGAGTTGTAAGAGGACTTCAGTAGAAGCTGCTGGGACTCCCAGCAGCTTCTACTGAAGCCTTCCGAGTAAATCGCCAGAACGCCGACACCTCCTCATCTCCACCGCTCCCATGTTTTATTTTGTGTTGCCATAAGTTAGTCTCTCTGCGTTTCTGCGCTGGGATAATGCTAATGCTAATAATGCTAATGCGAGGATAATAAAATGGCGGCTTCACAAAACTTTTTGGGAGTTTTACGGGGCGTGGTTTGCAATCCGCCCAGCCAATCAGAAATATAGCTCGAAAGTCCCTGCTCTCTAGCAGGGACTTTCGAGGGGGTAAAAAGGTTCACATGAACTCATTTTAGTACCGGCTCTTTTTGGTGTGAACGCGATAAAAGAGTTCTCATGAACCTTTGTGGGGAAAGTACCGCAGTGTGAATGCGCCTCTTAATTACGCTTTCATCCTCCTTTAACAAAATACTTCACATTCATCCAGTTTGTGACAGTAGTTGTAGCATTTTGAGACTTTTAAACTTTAATTACCGCTGTTGCGCGCCCCCCACCAAACCCCACTGCAGTCAGCATGTCGTTGTGTCCCTGAGACACTTCACCCCAAATTGCTCCGGTGGGGATCGTCCACAGTACTGAGTATGTTAGTCGCTTTGGATAAAAGCGTCTAACAAGTGACATGTAATGTAATGTAATGTAATGTAATGTAGTCGATAAATAAACAGTCTTTATGTAAAAACCACATGGTAAAGCCTACTTTTGCATACTCCTGTTTAAATTAAATAAATGAAAAATGACGAAACATTTGCGAGATTTCTAATCATAATATCTATATAATGTAATCATTTAATTGAAGATATGACTTAATGACTGAAAAGCGATAAATTATCATATTAAATAATTGCACAGCCCTACTCTCAAGCTAACTGTAATGTTTAATTTGATAAAAGGATACTAATTAGTCATAATTATCCTGAGGAGGTAGATTTAAAGAAATAAATCCATTTACAGCATAGACAACCAAATGATATGAGAATGTGAACTCCTCCTCACCATCTGTGTGGAGGCGCTGTACTCGTTCTTGTCGTTGAGGTGGCACTCCCCGTCGTGGGGCTGCACGAGGCCCCCCAGCCGTCCGTCCAGAGCCAGATGAGGAACATCGTCTGTGGCGAACACCAGCAGGTGGTACGCCTCCTTCCTCCAGCCGATCTCCTCCTGAGAGAGACACAGCAGGTCAGGACCACGGAGTATGGAGAGCGCTGGATGCAGCGTGGGAGGCAGGACACGTTCGTTGCTAGGGAAGTTACTCAGTGGCGCATGAAGCCAAAACATGACTGACTCTCCAGAGCAAAAATACCTGCATCTGGATCTAAAGTCCGCCTTTGATCTCCAGATTTTATCTCAGTCAAATGAATGGAGAGAAAAACTAACTCTGGATTCGGCTTTTAGTGCATTTTACAACTTTTAGACCCTAATGGTTAATACAACTGGTTGATTTAGTTTAAAATAAAATTAGTTGATTAACAGGTGTCTTTTTCCTAATGTAAGTCAATGGGAAAATGTATTTTTGCGCCAAATGACGTTAAAGGCAAGTTTATTTATATAGCACTTTTCAACACAAGGCAATTCAAAGTGCTTTACAAAAAATGAAAGACATTAAAAAAAATGGCATTTAAAATCAGTCATTAAAAAGAAAAGCTAATAAAATAAACATTAAAAGAAAAAATACATGGATAAAAGTTACAGTGCAGTTTAAGATATGAATAGTTAAACAGACTGACACCGAAGTTGTAGTACCGCCGTTTGGCCAGTACGAACATTTGCTTCAATGACAGGCACACTTCCTGTCGGCTTGGTCAGGACTGTTGAGGTCTCCATATTAAGTTGAATAATTAAAACGAAAGTTAATATAATCAATTATAATCAAATATATTCTTGTATAACCCACAATGCAAATGCATTATATGTCATGTTGTTCTATAATCACAGTATACATAACCACACGTGGTTTGTTAAATTGAGTTTAGAAGGCCTATTATAGTTTATGGGTGTCACTGATTAGCAGAGGGGAGACAGTTGTCATCACTCACAGCAGGCTGTCCACAGGGATCCCCTGACTCAAATGAAAAGTACTGAAGCCCCAAAATGTGTTTAGGCCATACCATAGGAGAATATGTCTGGACATGTCCTGTCCTGCACATCAGAGGCCATGACCTTTACCTACATATATGGGTATGAGGTGTATCTTTGAGTTTTTTGCTGTCCTTTTGTGCACCATAAAATCACTAGCTGAGAGGGAGAAAGCTCCAGAGCGGGGCCCTGAAGAATTTAAATGTCACAACTGAAGTGTGCCAGTTGAAGTTAGAATTTAAATGTCACAACTGAAGAGGGACAGTTGAAGAGAGAGTGACAAAATAACATAAGAAATGTAAAACTGTGAATTGAGGTTTCATATTAGTAATTGACCACAGCATGATGCGTTTTGTATGATTGTCATATTGTAACGAGAGAAGGTAAAAACCCTGTAAAAGTGTGGACCATTTTCTTCAGATAAAATCATCCCACCCTTTTGGATTGAGATAACTTAAAAGAAATCTGCGCTCTCCTCTCCTGCTTTAAGGTAAGATTGCACAACTGCCACACTCACACTCACTTAGAGCCACACCTCATTACTGATACCAAAATCCTTCGGTGGATCTGAGCCAAGCAGTAAGCTTACATAGACTCAATAGCTTATGTTAGGTAAATTAGTAGGTCTGAGTAATTGCCGGAATTAATTAACAGGCCTCCCGACTCCAACAGGACCCAGAAGAAAATATTTGATTTCCTTCTTCATGTGCCAGAGGGTTCATCTAATCTTATAAGAGAGTGTTTTATACTGTGGTTTCCTATTTTTACTAGAAGATCTGAGTACTTCGTCCACCTCTGTTTACAGATGACAGAAGCAACATATCAACACATTGCTTTATATTTTAGGTAAGCCTCCATATTTAACCAAGAACTCAATATAAGTTTCTATAAGTTTCCCACTGATCCACACACACTGAAACAGCAGCCAGAGCCGTCTGCCACAGGCCCGCTGCATTATCAACAGGAGACAACAGTGCTGACTAATGCACGCCACTACAGAAACACGACATGAAGCCAAGGAGGAGAGGGGTTATATAATAACATATTGCGTTTTACTCGTGTAAAGTCACCTGTTTGACTCAGGACTTGTACAAAAAACACAGTATTTCTGCTAACTCCTCTGCAGTTAATCACTTCCTCTCATTAATTAAACACTTGTCTCTGTTTCACACAATGCAACTACTTAATGTTTATTTTAACTCATGAGCAACTTGACATTAAACTGCTGACCATACACTATCAAACAAAAAAAGGCTGAATGAGTCTCTGGGACGGACTAAGCCCCGCCTCCTGAGCAGCGAGGGTTTGAAACAGTGCGGCAGGAGTAAATTACAAGGCAGGAGCCGCTCGGAGGAAGTCATTCTCTTCCTGTAGAAAACAATTAAATTGGCAGAGGAGAGATCTGACTCGTCCTCATGTTTAACCAGCTGCAGCAGACGGCACTTCCTGTCTACCCCCCCCCCCCCCTTGTGCTTTTAATTAACAAGCAAACAGGCCAGACGCTTGTCACGGGGGCATCTTCCCCTCAATGCAGCCGAGTCAGGGGCGGGCTACGCAAGATAACAGTGGATGCAAGGCAGCCTTTGAATTATTCATATCTTACACTGCACTGTGACTTTCATTCAGGGATTTTATACCCGTGTTATTCAAGTATTTTAAATTCTCTTAGTTTCTTAATGACTGTTTTTAAATGTCAATGAACTTGCATCGCTAAAATAGAAGAGATAAAGATTGTCATATATTGCCATGTTGTCGTATATTCATTGAACTACGCTTTTGAGTATTTATATTGGGTGTAAATCTTTATTCTTTTTTAATGTTAAATAGTTTATATTCATGTTTTCTTTTTTATAATTGTTATATTTTTGACCCTCTCTTACCACTTATAATAATAGATTACATTTGTATAGCGCCTTTCAAGGGACCCAAGGCCGCTTTACATGGTGAACAAACAAACGGGGCAAATAATACAGTAGAACATTAAATCCATAGCAGTAGGAGTGGAAGCAGGGGGACTGTGATGGGTTAGGGGTCAAAGGTCATGGTGAACAGGTGAGTTTTTAATGATGATTTATTTCCTTATGTTGTTCATGTTTACACCGCAAAGCAGATTCCTTGTTTGTGTAAACGTCCTGGCGATAAATTCAGATTCAGATTCTAAAGACTTCCTCACCTTACAAACGGCGGCCTGCAGGATGGCGTCGAACCCGCCCTCCGGAGCGTCGCGGTTGCGAGACACCATCTGCTTCTGCACCTCCTGGTTGAAGCGGTCCACTTTGTCCGTCAGCGAGAGGATGTGGCGGAAACCGAAGGTGGGGACGCAGTTGGGGAACAGTTTGTATCTGAGGGGGGTCGGAGATGAAAGGTCACCTATTATGCAAAATCCACTTTTTCATGTCTTTTCTAAATCGACATGTGAGAAGAGATTCTGAAAGGAAAATAGTATTGCGATTACTTTTAGTGATATTGCAATTAGAATATAACATTCATATTGGACGGAATAATCATAATTTTTGCATTATTTTTGTCGATTCCAATAAAAATATGTTGAAAATATACGGCATGATTCAAAGTGTGCAAGAATAAAACAATGAAAAAAGGTTTTTATCCTAAGTTTGAATATCATTTGCAGGACATCTCTGCAGCACCAACAGTACTTTAGCCTGTTTCAAATACTCCACCTCCTGTGATTCAGATATGGCACAAGTCCATATGAAACTCAGACTCATTGTTGAGCTCTTCTTACATACACAGGATGAACAAAGGCAGAAGTGAGCCGGGTTGCTAAGAGGTCAAAATGCTGTCATCTATCCCTTTTAATATTTCGCTGCCGTGTCACACACACACACACACACACACACACACACACACACACACACACACACACACACACACACACACACACACACACACACACACACACCACACACACACACACACACACACACACACACACACACACACACACACACACACACACACACACACACACACACACACACACACACACACACACACACACACACACACACACACACACACACACACACACACACACACACACCACACACACACACACACACACACACACACACACACACACACACACACACACACACACACACACACACACACACACACACACACACACACACACACAAAGCCATAGCCTAGATGTGAAGTGATGCGCGATGCAGAGCGCTCTCAGCTCCGGGGCACACATGGTGCTCTGCAGCTTCTGACCCTCTGTCTGTCACGTTGCCCTCAGCGACAGACCCTGCTGCATCCCTCTGCTTTATCACATGAAGAATCTCCCATCCTGCAACTGAAGGATATCCAACCATGCATGTTTCATGAGTGTGCAAAAATAGAACGAGTGGGTTTGAGTCAATTCTTCCTTCACTTTCATCTCCTGACAGAGCGCTTCTTCGGTCACACGCAGGCTCCTTGCTTCCTTTATATTCATGCTTTCACCCTCCTGTCCTGTTCCTTTCTCCGCCCTTACTTTGGGGTTCAATTTGACCGGTCTGTTTTAACTGCTCTTAATTTAACACAAACAAACATGAATCATCACCGAATTAGTTTAACCCCCTTTTAAGCTGTAAACTATTTCGCAGCCTACTGGTTTACACGTATAACTGCAGTGAACATACAAAGAATAAACACTGAAATGTAATTAAAATGAACTTTCTTCGATTTGTGGCTTTGTACCATCTGATGGATGAACATTGTCGAGGGTTACACATTCATTTACGTGTGGCGAACATCATAGGTGTTACAAAGTTGTATATTGTAAATGTCCCCTCTGCTGGACGATTACAGGTATTCTGATATGTTGAAATGCCTACTGTGGAGGGTATCATAAGGGCCTTGAGGCAATCAAATGTAAATATTTGTGATTGATGAAAGTAGTATATCGGTCACATTTGACCCGAACATGACAGGAGGGTTCAATCCCGCAGCCGCTACTCACCCATTGCACGGATTCTCCTGGTACTTGGGAGCAGTGTAGGAGAAGGGAGACATGTTTTTGTCCACGAAGGAGCCGAAGCCCAGCCTGAAGTTGCTGGTGAGCTTTCCCATCTCCAGGGCCAGCTTGGTGCCCAGGTTACGGATGGTCTCCAGATCGTCTTTCATGGAGAGAGAGAGGTCCATCAGGTAGTAGAGATCCACGGGGTAATCCTCCACCTGCCGCACCTGCAGCTCAAACCACGTCTGGTCTCCTGGAGGGGCCGAGGAGAGAAGCTGGTTTACTCACACTAACACTTAAAGAGGTACTTAATCCAAACAAAATGACACACAACTCTCAAAGAAAGATTGTTTTCATGCCTCCAGGGAGAAAGAACAATCCAAAAACTGACGAATTGAAGTAAATGAGGGCAGCAGTAAACAACAGGGACACTTTATCAAAACATTTATTTACAAACCGTCTCATTTATCCAGGCCCATGCATACTACTTTACAAACACATGCATACGACTAAAACCGGATTATTTAACACACTACTAGACAGTCTCATGCTTTTGCAGACGTGATGCTCTGTGTTCATAAAGTCAGCTTCTATTATAAAATGCATGAAATGATCAAAATAGTGAGCATGCTACTGAAAACACAAGACTTGGATGACATTGACACTCAGCTCTATCTCAGTACCTCACCATCCGCCCAGCTACCTCCACAGTCTTTGGTCAATTGTCTGCATGCAATAAAAACCTGGATGACAGCAAATCTACTCAAACTCAACAGTAAGAAGACTGAGCTCATGGTTGTGGCCCCCAAAGCACTGCTCCGGAAGGTTGGGGATCTCCTCCTCCACATTGACGGCTGTTCCATCTCCCCGTCTCCCGAAGTCCGTAACCTGGGTGTCATCCTTGACTCCACTCTCTCATTTCAGTCACATATCAAATCCGTCACTAAATCTGCCTTCTATCACCTCAGGAACATCTCCCGTCTACGACCATCACTCTCTGATTCCGTGGCCGAGACCCTCATTCATGCATTTGTCTCCTCCCGGTTAGATTATTGCAACGGAGTCCTGTTCGGGGTTCCCAGTAAAGCCCTGGACAGGCTCCAGTATGTGCAGAACTCAGCTGCCAGGGTGCTCACTCACACCAAGCCCTGGCAGCACATCACCCCCACCCTGATCCACCTCCACTGGCTCCCAGTCAAGCACCGTATCACTTATAAACTCCTTCTTCTGACTTACAAATCCCTCCATGCCCTCGCCCCCCAATACCTGTCTGACCTTCTCCGCTACCACACTCCATCCCGGAACCTAAGATCATCTGGACAGGATCTCCTCTCCACCCCCCGCACCAGGTTGCGGACTTTTGGTGACAGAGCCTTCAGTGTGGCATCCCCCACCCTCTGGAACTCTCTCCCCCCCCAAATCCGCAGTGCCCCAACCCTGGACAAATTCAAAAAAGCCCTCAAAACGCACCTTTTTACTAAGGCTTTCCCCACTGTATAGATAGTTTAATAGGTTTATTTTTCCGCTACATCACCCCCCCCCCCACCCCCCTTAACCTGTCTGCCTCTTTTCCCCTACTCCCCCCCCCCCCCCCCCCCCCCCCCCCCCCCCCCTACCCAAATTGTAAAGCGACCTTGGGTTTCCTGAAAGGCGCTATAAAAATATTATTTATTATTATTATTATTTTATTGCACGAGTGTTGTGATAGTTTGTAAACAGATGTTTCGATAAAGTTTTGCTATTTTAAAACCTGGCCGCCATTTACTTTAATTCATTCAGACTTTTCTCAGATGTTGGATTCTTCTTTCATTGCTTCTTTAAAAAAAAATTGGTGGGTGAGGTATTCCATTAAGACTCGAGGAAAGAAGCTTTGTATTATTCATTATGTGACTTTTTTAACCAAACCTTCTCTCAGGCGTGTGCACTCTAAAGTCTATCTTTACCTGGCCGCACTCTAAAGTCTGTCTTTACCTGGCCGCACTCTAAAGTCTGTCTTTACCTGGCCGCAGGCTGAGGGAGAGTTTCTGAGGCTGAATCTGAACCACGTCGTTCTGGGTCCACCCGGACCCTTTGGAGCTCAGAGGCATGTTGTGCAGCACCGAGACGCTGCTGGTGGGGTACTCGATGAACCGAGCGTCACAGCCTCTCTTCTGCAGGTTCTGACTGAAATCACAGCGTGTCAGAGTCCGCCCCCTCCCAAACTCCTGAAGGATGGAGAGGAAACAAACCTTACGTTATTGACAGTGGTGGGAAACATAATGATACAAGTGGCCTACAATCATTGTTTGACCTCCAGAGATGGCAAAAGTACACACATCCTTTACTCAAGTAGAAGTACAGATACTCGTGTTTAAAGATACTCTGGTAAAAGTACTGACTAAACTTCTTTACTCAAGTAGAAGTATGGGCTTTGAAATGTACTTCAGTAAAAAGTACCCATAACTAGCAGCTGTTTTAAAGAGTACCTGACCTCCCTTTATATTAATAGAACAATAATGTCATTGTTAGCTAATGAATGTTTCCATGCTGAACAACGGCAACGTTTCCATTGGTCCCTCTTCTTTAGAGAAGACCAGGAAGTGATGGATACACGGATCGTGTTCAAATCAATAGGCACGCAATGACTCTAAAGAATAATGATCACGCCACCAAACACACATTCAGACTAAAGGAACCAGCTGTTTGGAAAATGAGAGAAGTAGAAAGTACAGGTATTTGAGTTCAACATGTAAGAAGTAGAAAGTACAGGTATTTGGGTTCAACATGTAAGAAGTAGAAAGTACAGGTATTTGAGTTCAACATGTAAGAAGTAGAAAGTACAGGTATTTGTGTTCAACATGTAAGAAGTAGAAAGTACAGGTATTTGAGTTCAACATGTAAGAAGTAGAAAGTACAGGTATTTGGGTTCAACATGTAAGAAGTAGAAAGTACAGGTATTTGGGTTCAACATGTAAGAAGTAGAAAGTACAGGTATTTGTGTTCAACATGTAAGAAGTAGAAAGTACAGGTATTTGGGTTCAACATGTAAGAAGTAGAAAGTACAGGTATTTGGGTTCAACATGTAAGAAGTAGAAAGTACAGGTATTTGTGTTCAACATGTAAGAAGTAGAAAGTACAGGTATTTGGGTTCAACATGTAAGAAGTAGAAAGTATAGGTATTTGGGTTCAACATGTAAGAAGTAGAAAGTACAGGTATTTGAGTTCAACATGTAAGAAGTAGAAAGTACAGGTATTTGGGTTCAACATGTAAGAAGTAGAAAGTACAGGTATTTGGGTTCAACATGTAAGAAGTAGAAAGTACAGGTATTTGTGTTCAACATGTAAGAAGTAGAAAGTACAGGTATTTGGGTTCAACATGTAAGAAGTAGAAAGTACAGGTATTTGGGTTCAACATGTAAGAAGTAGAAAGTACAGGTATTTGAGTTCAACATGTAAGAAGTAGAAAGTACAGGTATTTGTGTTCAACATGTAAGAAGTAGAAAGTACAGGTATTTGGGTTCAACATGTAAGAAGTAGAAAGTACAGGTATTTGGGTTCAACATGTAAGAAGTAGAAAGTACAGGTATTTGGGTTCAACATGTGAGAAGTAGAAAGTACAGGTATTTGTGTTCAACATGTAAGAAGTAGAAAGTTCAGGTACTTGTGTTCAAAATGTAAGAAGTAAAAGTAAAAAGTCGTCAAAAAAATAAGTAGTGGAGTAAAGTACTGATACCAGAACAAGTACAGTAACGAAGTATTTGTACTCCACTACTTCCCACCTCTGTTGACCTCTGTGGAAACTATACCTGCACAGTGTTTAAATCATGAGAACCATGGTACCTCTTGTGCGCACCAGGCGCAATTGCGGTGAATCAGGAGGCATTCTTCACAGGAAGTAGCGCTGCCACCCATACACATGTTAAGACCTGAAGAAGATCAGAGACAGGGAGGGTTACAGTACAAATACATAACTGGGAAAAAAAGTCATTAATGTAGTTCTAATGGGACTTAAAGTTAGGGACCAGAAAACAGGCCTGCTGTACTCCTTGTGAAATGTATGGTTCTCCATAGCAGTGTGTCTGTTTATTCAGCTCTATGGTAATGTTTGTTGTAATGATTTGTTCTTATGATATGTATCTCTAATTGAGGTGACATCAATGTACATCTCTCAGTAAAAATGCAGTCCAATAAAACTAACAGCAGCCAGAAAAACATACCAGTGATCTGACTCAGTGTCAACAATAGTTAAACATTAGAATATTCACAAAGGAAGTTTGCATGGCATTGCAGGGGTGGTTTTCAGGTCAGTCAGTTTAAAGAGTGTTGACATTTTCACAAGTGTCATCTTACTTTGAACTAAAGGCCTATAGGGATCTTATGTTTTTGCTCAATTTGATTTGGTCAATTGATGCTTAAAAGCTTAAATGCACATACAAAAATGTTTTAATCCAGAATTAGAGATATGTTTTGAAGGTATTCATTATATTGCCCAATTATCATTGAATTCACACACTGAAAATTAAAGAATCTAAATGATTTGTTAAATACAGAAATCTATAAACCCCTTCTTTTTCATATATCAGCTTTACATGTATTCATTTTTTCATATTGTGCTTTAAATCTATCTTCCTGAAGGACTGATTTAGGCACAGTGCAATTCCATCATATGTTCTGATGAAAGAGGGTAGAAATGATATTTTCTCAGAGCCATGGCTGCACTGTAAACAAACACCCAAATGTTGACTCTCCTGCATGTGGCTCCAGTTTACAGTAGCTACTCTCCCTGTATGTGCCCCAAACACTGACCCACTGTGTGATGTTTCTACACAAACAGGCTCGATAGAAGATAGCAGATAATTTATTGCAAAGGCAGACAATCCCGCTTTGTCCTACCTCTGGCAGTGTGCAGAAATGTTTCCAGAAGCATGCAGCACACAGCCGCTCTCCACATCCACGTCCCCGGGCTCCACATGGTGTCAGTCGGCGTGTTGTCGAAATACCAGATTTGTGTGTCTATTCGCAGCTGACACCGGTAATTACTTTACCATCAGCCCTCTCATTGGATTAACTCCTCTTTATGTGTGCAAACCTCCACAGTAAAGTGTGCTTTTAGACCATCTCAGTCCCTCTACAGCGCGTTGTCTGGGCTCACAGTGCTGTATCCGCGTAAAGGCATGGAGACTCTTCCATTGTTTTAGATTGTGCAGAAAGGGAGTGCTCCTCGCAGTCCTGTTGATCCTGACGTTCTGTTGTTGGACTTCTCCACAGCAGATTTCCACGTCCTAATGACTACTTCACCCATAGCTGACAGCAACTCCACAACTTCTCAATGGATTTCATGGCGCTCCTCGGTACCACACGGTGGAATTATGCGCAAAAAAAGGTATATAGGAAACAAAAAAAGGCCACACAAAGATAAATGAATACACACAACTCCAACAGCGGGTTTCTGGCTGCTCCAGGTTTCAGTGTTGCCTTTTCGGTTGGTCCGGTTTGTGTCCCAGTTGGAATCTCCGCCCATTCCCTATAGCAGGGATTATATTAACCCCTCCGCTGCTGGTTGAACAGTTGGCACCACACTGTGGTTTAAAACCCGACGGGAGGCAGAGGAGCTGCGGACACCTAGTGGTGGATCCTGAGCAATCATCCAGGAACTGTGCCCCTTTTCCACCAAACCGGTTCCAGGGCGAGATTCCAGAGGTGAAATACATACTTTAAATTAAAGGTCACCTATGCAAAATCCACTTTTTCATGTCTTTTCACATCAACATGTGTCCCCTCTGTGTAAAGAGATTCTGAAAGTTTCAGGAAAAAATATTCTCTCTTTTTGTCCTGATCCATTTCTATAAAAATCTGTCTGAAAATGAGCTGATCAGATTTTGGCCACCTTATGTCATAACGATTTGTTGGCTTGTGTAACCATTAGCCAATCAGCAACCAAGGTAAGTTTGGTCATCTATGTAAACAAATATTTCCATCTATGTAATATTAGTTGTCTATAAAATAAGTTAAGAAATCCTTCCAATGTGTACTATAGGTCAGTACAAACATAAAAAACACAGTTTGAAAGGGGAGTGATTATTAAAATATGCATAAATAATAAGAAAGAATGCAGACTAGGTAAAATAAAGATAGGAGAGAGGAGTTGATCAAATATGTGTTATTGGTTGTGAGCATATTCTAATGGCTTTTTGATTATTGAAATATATACAGTTCTGTTTCATATAAGTGTTGAGGGCTGTATACATACATTTCTTAATGTAGCCCTCAAAGTGCACCAGATTGATGCTTTTAACTTCAATTTAAGTTTGGGCAACCTGATAAAAGGGAATTGCAATAATCCAGCCTGGAGGTGATAAAAGCATGGATTAGTGTTTCTGCATTGTTGTGATTTAGGATGTGCCTGATTTTTGCAATATTCCGTAGATGGAAGTAGGCAGTCCTTGAAATTTGCTTTATATGGGATTTAAAAGACAAATCCTCGTCAAAAATAACACCAAGAATTTTTACCGTGGTGCTGGAGGTCATGCTAATACAATTCAAAGAAATTATGTTGTTGGACAGTTCGTTCCGAAGGTGCTGGGGGCCTAGTATAATGACTTCTGTTTTGTCGGAGTTTAATAATAGAAAGTTGCTGGTCATCCATGTCTTTATGTCTGTGAGGCATTCTTGCAGTTTAACTAATGGAAATTGTACATCTGGTTTAATTGATAGATACAATTGTGTATCATCTGCATAACAATGAACATTTATGGAGTTATTCCTTATGATATTGCCCAATGGCATATATATGATGAACAGGATGGGTCCAAGTACAGACCCTTGCGGTACTCCATGACTGACTGTAGTTTGTAATGCGGATTCATCGTTGACAGATACAAACTGAGAACGTTTTGATAGATAAGACCTGAACCAGCTTAGTGCAGTTCCCCTTATACCTATCAAAAACTCTAATCTTTGGAGTAGTATGTTATGGTCAATAGTGTCAAAGGCAGCACTCAGATCTAACAGAACCAGGATAGAGGCAAGTCCATTATCAGATGCACAAAGCAGGTAATTTGTGACTTTAACCAGTGCTGTCTCTGAGCTATGATGTTTTCTAAAACCTGACTGGAATTTCTCAAATAAACAATTTGTATTTAAAAATGCACACAATTGTGAGGCCACTGCTTTCTCGAGGATTTTTGAGGGGAAGGGAATGTTTGATATTGGCCTGTAGTTGACCATAACCTCAGGATCAAGGTTTTTTTTATTTTATAATAGGTTTAATTACAGCTACTTTAAATGACTGTGGAACATAGCCTGACAGTAAAGATATATTCATCATATTTAATACAGGTGTATTAATTAGGGGAGTAATTTCCTTTCTAACAGCTTAGATGGAACAGGGTCTAAGATACAGGGAGATGCTTTTAGAGCAGTGCTTCTCAAAGTGTGGTCCGCGGACCACTGGTGGTCCGTGAGCGCCCCCTAGTGGTCCGTGAGTATATTGGTAAAATTTCACATTTGGAAATAAATAAATACATTTAAGTTTTCCACACTCTCGCGGGAATATCTCCGCAATGGAGCGAGCTTAAGTTTCACTTTCGATTGCATGATATAGCCCAGATAAACACCTTCATCACACATGTTGCCACTTGTTTATACCATTTTCAGGCGATTTGTAAAAAACGATGTGTTTTGGGATATTTGTGGAGTTAGGTGGTCCGCGAGTGTTTTTTTATTGGTTAAGTGGTCCTTGGTATGAAAAAGTTTGAGAAACACTGTTTTAGAGGATGAAATAATTGAATTTAGTTGGTTTTGGTCTATAGAAGAGAAGCACTCTAAGTATACAGTATGTCCGGTGTTAAGGGTGACTCAGTGCTGGCTAAGGGTAGGTGGTGGTTTATTTTGTCCCTGAGAGTTATAATTTTATCATTAAAGAAGTTCATAAAGTCATTACTACTGATGGATGTAGGAATAGAAGACTCAATGGAGCTGTGACTCTGGGTCAGCCTGGCTATGTACTAAAAAGAAACCTGGCATTGTTTTTATTTTTCTTCTATTAGGGCGGAATAATAAGCTGCTCTGGCAGTGCGTAGTGCCTTCTTATATTTTTTAAGGTTATCAAGCCAGAGTAACCGAAATTCTTCATGCTTGGTGGAGCGCCATTTCCTTTCAAGTTGCCTTGTCCTCTGCTTTATTATGCGTGTTTCATTGTTATGCCATGGAGCTAGTCTTCTTAGTTTAATTTTCTTAATTTTAAAAGGGGCAATAGAGTCCAGTGTTATTTGTATCGCCCCTGTAACACTATCAATCATATGATCTATTTGTGGGGGCGTAAGGTTAGTAAAGGAGTTCTCCCTTGAACTGTGAGATGTTAATGAGCTAAGCACTGATGGAATTTTTTCCATAAATGTTGCTACAGCAGAATCTGATAGATTTATTTTGTAGGCATTCTTATGCAGTGGCTTATAGTCTAATAACAGAACACCAAAAGTTAACCCTCCGGTATCACTGTGGACGTTTTTGTCCATATGGGTCATTTTTCACTTTTTTTCACAAGTTTTTTGGGTTCAATCTTTAAAGCAACTTCCGCCCTAATAGAAAATACCAAAAATGTAATCATTTTCAGGATTTTAACCCTTTAAATGCCATTTTGAATACATGAAACCGCTGTTTTTTTTCATGATGAAAACAGAGAAAATTAATTATTTTCCAAAAAATACATATCTGGGGACTGGCACTTTTTTTTATAACAGTCTTGGATATGTCAAAGATTAGCATCAACATTTATTTTTTTGCATTATTAGTTTTCGCACAAAATCAGATTGAACAAAAAAGTTACAAATTAGTCATTCAGGACAAAAATGCCCACTTCCAAAAACTGCTCTAAAATGACAACAGATTAATATTTTTTAAAACTGTTTGGGGTTAAATCTTTCAATCAACTTCAGTCCTGATCAAAAATACCAAATGTTAACTTATGTTCAGGATTTTAACCCTTGAACTGCCAGTTTGAAAACATGAATTTGCGTTTTCTATGAAAAACATGCACAAAAAGGCAGTTATTTTCCATATAATGAATGTTGGGGGGGTCCAAAGGTTGCGCTAGACTTTTTCACTGCCCGTCATTTTGACGGACAGGATCGTAAAATTTCCGTCAAAATTCAGTGTTAACCGTCGGCTTTTACACTCTGGGGGGGAGAGAGAGAGAACTGTCAACCGGGGGGGGGGAGAGCACGGTCGTGAACTGTTAACGGGGGTGTTGGGGGGGAATGCACAGTCGTGAACTATCAACGGGGGGCGGGGCGCACGCTCGTGAACTGTAAGCGCCGTGTTATGCATGCCCACTGCAACGTGTGCGCAGCGTAAAGCCAAAACTCACAGACATTTCAATGATTTGTACGACAAAATTGGGTTTGGAAACGGTATAATTTCCTTTTTGGCAGGCATGCATAACACCGGAGCCTCGCTGCGGGGAAACTTTGGCGCTGTTCCGAGTTTGTTCTAATCCGTCAAAATGACGGACTGCTTTCAGATTTTTCCGTCATTGTTCAAAAAAAATCGTCATAGACGGAAAATATTCGGTTAACGCGACCTCTGGGGGAGTCTGCTTTTTTTTATCACAGTCTTGGATATGTCAAAGATTAGCAACAACATTTATTTTGGTGGATTATTAGTTTTTGCACAGAATCAGATTAAACAAAAAAGTCACACATTAGCCACTCGTGGACAAAAATGTCCCATCCACTCCCATTATAACCACATCTTTTGATCTCTCCGCCATACCGGTATAAAATCATGCATTTTGTAATTTCAGGGTTTTATATTGGAGGAAAATAGTTCAATTTGTTCTTTTGACTGTATATCACCAGATGTGACATTTTACCATTGAATTACATGCTTGTCATTTCTTGGTTTCTTTGCCTGTTGTATAATGGGGCCCTGACAGCCATTGGAATACATGTATGTAACTCATATGATGTAGGTGTGTTGATATGGATGTGGAAGAGTGGTATCAGCTGAGAAATGTGTGTGTTTGTGTGTGTGTGTGTGTCTGGATGTACAGTGTGTGTGTACAGAGACAACAATATACAGTAGATTTGGTTTACAGCAAGTCACAGTTTTCACCTCATATCTTTCTTTCTCTCTTTTTCTCTCACTCCCTCATTCCCAAACTCATACACACTCTTACATATTAAACCTCCTTATACCTTGTATGTGTGTGAGTGATTGTGTGTGAGAATGAGACAGGAGTAAGTGTGCTCTCATGGCGTTTTGTTTTTCATTTGTGCTGTGTCTTTGAGGTAAACAGATGTATGATATTGACTCAGCTTGACCTCGATGTTTTGAATTGTTTGGAACCGTGCATTAATAGCAACAGCACAGCGTGCAAGCAGGCGACACTTTTTTCATGAATCATAAACTCTAAATATTATTTTATTTCACTTATTTTACACCTTTGAAAAAAAAAAACATGCCCAAAATGGAATTTATTTGGTCATCATAACAGTATTTTAGAGAGCTCCCCCCAAATTTCACAAACCATGTTCCCAAGGGGAGCTCATGTCACCACTAGGGGAGCTATAGCTCCCCCTGCTCCCCTCCAGTTCGCACCCTGGATCTGAGTCCAGCGGGCTGCTTGTGTTTCTGTTCATCAGGACATCGATCATATGACCAGCAGATCCTGTGTGAACGCTGTACGTTAGTCAGTGGACGTCCGACAACATGCACACTAACTTATATTGCAGCTATAGGCTATACTTTGGTTTAAATTGCGTGAATAAACTAGCTAGAGAGCTAAAGTTAATTACATTCATCCAATGTCAGAAGGATTACCTTTTAACAAACGTTGTAATGCTTTTCTTTCATTTCAATTTGAGTAAAACATTGAAGATATAACATTGTATTGTTTTCTTTTTACACTGACTCAGATATAATGAAAAGATTACGTCAGTCGAAGCTCAGCTTTGGTAAGGAAGAGACAGGACAGGCAGAGAGAGAGAGAGAGAGAGAAAGTGATGGAAGTCAGGGAGGAACTGGAGTCACACAACATAATGTAGGCTTAATAAGCCCATCTATTTATCTGTCTATGTATCTATAACAATAGTCTTTATTTACAATAGGCATACTTTTAAAACATACATAACTGTAATAGATATTACAGTTATGTCATAATAACATACAATTGTATAAAACACAATTTGCTTACATCTTTGTTCTCTTTTGAGAATCAAACAAAACAGATTTAAATAAAAAAAAAGAATGCAAACAAACAAGTGAAATTAACTAAATAGCTGAATTTCTTTTAATTCACTGGCAGGAGCGACAAGTGAGGAGGAGCAAACAGTGAACAACGAGGGAGAGATTGAACAAAAAGAAAGAGTGGTGGACAGAGAGAGTAATGAACAGGAAGAAGACAGAGAGACTAAAGACGATGGAAGAGAGGGTGCAGGTTATGGAAAGGAGAGAGACATGGAAAATGAATGTTGACAATGTGTTGTGATCATTTTAGCCTCTTCTGCATGTCCAGATCAATAATAGTAACAATCAACTGATTCTTATTACACTTTAAAAATAATTTATGCTGACATGGGTTGAAATCAATATATTATCCAATGTGTGACCCCCCACAGGACTTAAAAAGCACCTAACCAGATCATGAAAATCCCAAAAATCTCGGGGGGTATCCCCGGAACCCCCCTAGCATGTTTGGACCTCGGTATTTAGGAAATCCTGGATACTGCCCTGGCTATAGGGGGAAGCGGACGATGGCAGGGGGCGTCAATCCCCAGGTCAGCACTGTCCCGATACCCCAGAAGAAGATGGGTTTGATGTTAATAGTCAGGCATGAGGATAGGACAGCACTGTGTTGAATATTAGCGGACAACATCTGAGAACCTGCTCTGTTTGGATGTACGCCGTCGTTGTTAAAAAGAGACCGGCGATTCCAGAAAATGATCAAATTGTCAATAAACCCGACGTTCTGAGCTGTGCAGGTGGACTGCAGCCAGGTGTGAAGACTAGAAGTCTGCTGAAGCGAGCGGTACCGCGACCTGCAGTGGGAATCGGTCCCGAAATAAAAACAGACATTCCACGGTTCTTTAGGAAGTCAAAAAGGTGGTGTGTTGACGAGCTGCATCGTTTGTGCAGCCTACGTGGATTATCACTCTTTTGATGGATAACGAGAGTGTGGGCAGTACATCCTGGAGCTTTTTCTGAATGTCGGATGTCATGGCACCGGGGACGCAGTGTGTTGATGCATTAAAAAAAACGCACATTCCTGCCTATGGAATGGCCGATAATCAAGGTTGAGGGGGAGAAGAGCTGCCGTGAGAGTGTAGACGGGGCTCCGCCAGAACCGAACAGGTCACAATCAGTGTCCACAGCTCTTACCGGCTGAGGCTGGGTGGTCACAGCCGGGGTCTGCTGCGGCGAGGATGTGGGGTTTGTTCCTTGAAGAATGAGACCTTCAGAGCGTCTCCTGGTCACGGCCTCCTCCAGTAATCTGCGGCGAAAGGAGGACGAAGGCTTCGGCGCTGAAAGGGGTCCCCTGCTTTGTTTTCCTGTGCTCGACTGGCAAATCCTCCGGGCCGTGAATGAGATGGAGGGGAGACGGCAACACGAGAAGGAGATGCTTCCAGGTGTGTCGAGACCACAGCGGAATCCGAACAAAAATAAATCTGAATTGAGCACCAAAACTAGCAGGGTGTGAATGTAGCCATATTTAGTATTATCTAAAGGTCGAATTACAGCATGATTCAAAGGGAGGCAGCTTCACCTGCTTTTACTTTTCAGCACTTCACATTTGATCACTGGTCCCTTTGTCTCCTCACGTTAGAGTGGTACATCCAATAAACAGAGCAGGGCTAACAACAAAGTTTAAGATGGGCAAATGTGTCCTTTTTATTGATAGAGCTCATCAAATGCAAACAAAGCAAGAGGACATCAAACACAAACAAAGCTGATGCATAAAACTGTATGCCAAATAAATAACTAGAACTTTCTATGAAGCATCTTTTGAATATACAACTCAACTGGAAATGACAAAAACAAATCTTTTCAAGAAAACCCAATTCCTTTAGGTGAATTTCTCCCTCTGAACTACTCGAGTTGTAAAGAACAAACTGGAGATTTTGTGATGCTTTTTAAACAAATAACCGTAAAGACTGCTTCCTCATTGCTGTGTGGCGCTCTCTGGCCCGGTGATGAGGTCAGAGGTCATCTCCCTGATGGTGCGGAGCGGCAGGCCACAGAGGACGCCCTTGTGTTTGGCCTTCAGCTCCAGCAGAGCGTCCACAAATCTCTGCCTGGAGACGCCCGGGTGGCGCTGACTGAGCTCCGTCATCAGGGTGTTGAAGCCCCCCATGGTACAGTAGTTCTCCTGCACCATGGTTCCCTTCAATGTGGGCGAGACGCACACCACCCTCCTGGCCCTCAGGCTGGAGCTCAGCGGCGGCTGATTGATCAGCTGCAGAGAGGGAGGGATCAAAGACATACACAGCTGTTTAAACTTTCAGGATCGTGTCAAATAATAAATGATATAAAAACCACAAATGTATTTTATTTGTAAGGCAGCGATTAATGTTTGTATTCATCATGGGTGTCTATAAAATGTCAGAAACTGAGAAAATGTCCAAGGTGACTACTTATAGTGCTGCGTTTGACACTGTTGACCACAGCATATTACTAGACCGACTGGGAAACTTTGTTTCTATAGGTAAATACACATCCGAGTTGACAAATATGACATGTGGGGTACCTCAAGGCTCCATCTTGGGGCCTCTTCTCTTTAACGTCTACATGCTACCACTGGCTCAGATAATGAAGAACAACAAAAGAAGTTACCATAGCTATGCAGATGACACACATTTACGTAACAGTTTTACCAGGAGACTATGCTCCAATTCAAACACTGAGTAAGTGCATTGAACAAATCAATGACTGGATGTGTCAGAACTTTCTCCAATTAAACAAAGATAAAACTGAGGTAATGGTTTTTGGAGGCAAGGCAGAACGTATAAAAGTTAGCGCTGAGCTTCAGTCTGCAATGTTCAAAACAACAGATAAAGCCAGAAATCTAGGTGTAGTCATGGACTCTGACCTGAGTTTCAACAGTCACATTAAAACAGTTACTAAATCAGCCTACTATCACCTAAAGAACATATCTAGGATTAAAAGACTAATGTCACAGCAGGATTTGGAAAAACTTGTCCATGCTTTTATCTTCAGTAGACTCGACTACTGCAATGGTGTCTTCACAGGTCTCACTAAAAAATCTGTTAGGAAGCTGCAGCTGATTCAGAACGCCGCTGCTCGAGTCCTCACTAACACTAAGAAAGTGGATCACATCACTCCTGTTCTGAAATCTTTACACTGGCTCCCTGTGTGTCAAAGAATAGATTTCAAAATACTGCTGCTGGTTTATAAAGCTTTGAATGGTTTAGGCCCAAAATACATTTCTGATCTACTGCTAAATTATGAACCATCGAGATCTCTCAGGTCTTCAGGGACTGGTCAGCTTTCTGTCCCCAGAGTCAGAACTAAACATGGAGAAGCAGCATTCAGTTATTATGCTCCAAATATCTGGAACAAACTCCCAGAGACCTGCAGGTCCGCTGCAACTCTGACTACTTTTAAATCCAGGCTGAAGACTTTTCTTTTTGTCGCTGCTTTTAATTGAACTATTCATATCTTAGACTGCACTGTAACTTTTATCCATGTATTCTTTCTTTTAATGTTTATCCATGTATTTCTTCTTTTAATGTTTATTTTATTAGCTTTTCTTTTTAATGACTGATTTTAAATGCCATTTTCTTAATGTCTTTCATTTTTTGTAAAGCACTTTGAATTGCCTTGTGTTGAAAAGTGCTATATAAATAAACTTGCCTTGCCTTACTTAGTTTTATCTGACTAACTATGAAGCTTTAAATATGTTACTTTTAATATCATGACATTGTTATATAATATCTAACAAAGGAAGCAAAACATCTTTGAGAAGCAGGAATCAGAGAGCGTTTGGCCTTTGAAACATTACTGAAAGATTCATTCTTTATTATTATTGTTGTATTAATGATTATTGTTTTAGCTCTGGGCACACGACACGTTTAAAGCAGCTGTTTCTGTTGGTCAGCTCCAAATGACGAAATAAGCATCAATAATGTTCATCATTTGCACAGCATGTACAGTAGACAATTAAAAGAGGCGGACATTAAGATGCTACCATTTTCACTTTATCGTTTCTTACAATCATCAGTTTGTCTACATAAAATGAACATCACTGAACTGTTCACCTTTCTGTCTGCGCTGCTGGAGTCAGACTTGGAGGTTTGTGTTGGGGCGGACTCCGGCCCCCTCACGGTGCCCGAGGCCTGGTTCTGGGTCTCATCCCTGGCTCTGTTGATGTGCTCCACATGTAGAGCATGGCCGTGCATGCTGCTGCCATTCAACTCTCTCACTGCAGCCTCGGCAGATTGGGCTCCACTTATCATCACTATGGCAACTCTACAGAACAAAGAGGGACATGTTACACTGACGGCAAGAGAATATTCACTTCCCTAACTGACGAAGGACTTATGAATACACTGCAGGTTGTCATATATTCATTGTTCTTAGTATATTTAAATGTGGTGTAAATACTCGTCTTTATTATTTTTGAATGTTAAATCGTTATATTTTTTACCTTTTCTTACAACGTATTTTGTTAGTCAGGGTATATGCAGGCGTCCTGAAGTCAATGTAAGACCTTTCAAGACCTTTTTTAAGACCTTTTCTAAGACCCTTTCCTACATTTGAAGACCTCATCGCCACTTTGAGTTCTAACCGGTTACCTTGGCGACACACTTTACCTCACATTACTATATACAGTATTGATCGTCCTTCCTCGTTATCTTCCAACCATTTGGACGCAGACTTGCATTTCCCCATAACGATGTTGTTTAACAACCGGCGTAAACGGACCTTCGCGCTATCAAGCAGTGAGCGTGCGATGTCCTGTTCAGATGACTTCAAACCCAACGGGATGCCATCAATAAACTACACAGAATCACACTACACACCTACGCCATGATTACATTCAGGCAGACTGTAGAATACAACCTCTTTGGACCATTTATATACTTATTGGAAACAAGCTACAAAATGTAATACCTTGGAAAATGCCGGTTAATACTTTTTAATAGCCTTCATTTTCGCTAAATTGATTGATCAACTTTTAATACTTTTTAAGACCCAGCGGACCCCCTGAATGTTGTTTAAGTTTACATCACCATACACCACAGCGAACTCCTTGTATGTGTTGACCAGAGGTTGCGCTAGACTTTTTCGCTGCCCGTCATTTTGACGGACAGGATCGCAAAACATTTCCGTCAAAATCCATTATCACCCGTCGGCCTGTACACAACTCTGCTGGGGGGCGGAGAGAGCACGCTCGTGAACTGTCAACGCCGTGTTATGCGTGCCCACAGCACCTCGCGAGAGCGTGCACAGCGTAAAGCAAATACTTTTGTTGATCTGTTCGGCAAAGTTAGGTTTGGAAACGATATAATTTCCTTTCGGGCAGGCATGCACAACACAGCATAATAATGGAGCCCCGCAGATTGTACTAATCTGTAAAAATGACGGACGGCTTTCACATTTTTCCGTCATTGTTAAAAAAATTCCATCAGACGGAAAATATTCGGTTAATGCGACCTCTGGTGTTGACGTACTTGGCAATAAACTTGATTCCTTTTACGATGTGAGGGTCTAAGGATAGAGAGTGTCGTATTGCCATACTGATATTCTTTACAAACTGAAGTCCACTGAGACCAATGTAATATATAAATAAACATCGATTCTGATTTCAGGCATAACACAACACAATTACAGCTGTAGAACATTGTGTTCTTCTTCATGCAACCACACATAAATCGGATGGATGCATGACAAGAACAACGTGTGTGTGTTGCTATATTATATGTGTGTTTTAGAGCAGAGCAGACGCTCACCTCAAATGGTTCTTTAAAGCAGAGATGCTGACTTCAGAGGCATGGTATTTCTCAAACCACTGCATCACATCACACTGGGAAAAACAAGAGTCAGTTAAAGCCTGTACCGCCCCCTGGTGGCTACACCTCTGTAATACAAGGCCATAACATTACAAGGTCTGACTTGCTAATAAAACATGTCTAACAAATAAATATTAAACAACATATGACAACTATAATAGCATTTGTTCTTATGAGTACTGCTTTAAATGGTAATGTGTGTGCAGTTAGCAGCAGAGCCTCACCTCTGAGGCGTCACTGGGCAGGTTTGAAACATAGAGTACCGAGCTCTCCACTTCCTTGCTGCCGGATTCTGTGGGTAACACAAATTCTCCACTAAGGATTTGATCCCAAATCTATTTAAAAACCTTATGGAAATGTGCAGCTATAATGCTTTGACTTCCATCCCTGATCTCTCACCACTGGTCTGATCTGTTGTGATCACCGTAGGGTCCGGCTCGGTCTCAGCAGCTGCTGCAGGCTGCAGGTCTTCTTCAGCATCGAACCACGCCTCCAATGTGCTGACCTCTTTACATGCAGCTGCTGCTCACACAGAGAATGGCACATCTTCTGATTAATACGTTAATGATCATGGGATTTATTAAACATTAGAGGGGTGCTCCTGCTTTTTACGTGTCTGCTTTTCTTCTGGCTTGTGTGCATTATGGGTAGCATCTCTATCCTGGGGGACAGCCGCGCTGTTCTCCTTCTTCATTTGTTTTTCCTCATTGTTACTCTGCTGGCGAAGAAATGAAAACAAAACATCAAAGATGGTCAAACTGATGAGGATGAAATGTCACATTTTGTTTAACTAAACTAGTGTCAGGGGAGACTCCACAAAGAATGGATTGCTGATAACACCATGAACAGAGCGTCATTGTGAACCGCTATCCACCCCATCCAAAGGACCAGAACATATTATGCCAATGATATAACATCTCTAACACACCCATTAAGTGTATTTATATTTACGTCATCCTTCAGGTCTGTCTTTGCATCCTGTCACTAAATCCCAAATTGCATGGGTGTGATTGGAACATGACGCCTTCACATGGCTACAATCACTGCTGCAATTATCAGTGTAAAGTCTGACCATGGCAACCTTTAAGTGTAGTTCAGTTACCAGCAACTCTCTTGAGACACTAATCACTTCACTGGAACTGTGAGAGGCTCTTAACTCTGATCTATGTGAAATGGACTGTTTTTACGATGAGGTTCATTTACATAGAAAGGTCTCCAAATGGTGTCAAAATGCAGTTCGGGTGAATTTCAGATGTGCTTTGTGTATTACTTAGTTCTGTCTCATGTGCCGTTTACACGAGAACGCAAACGGTTGTATCCGCTGCTTTTCTCTTTCGTACAGCCCGTATATACTAGTGACTTATGGGGCGGCACACATCGTCCGACCGGCCCACTTCAGTAGCGGCCCATCCGGATTCGTCCCGATGGCCAGTCCGCCACTGTCTCCAGCGCGGTCTCGTGTGAACGGAAGACTTTTTTGATATCGTATTGGGTTCGTTTGCGTGTAAATGGGGTCTCATATGTGCAAGTCTACCAACCCTTTTGTAAATGTGCCCTTTAGTGTGTGTACGCATACCTGGCATTCACTTCTGATTTGATCATCAGGACATGCAGTGTCTTCACTCGGTGAGGAGTCATGTTTCTGCGGTTCCTGGGAGCTCCTTGGGATCAGAAACAAACACATTAGAGCATCTAGAGTCTAGTCAAAGCTAAACTGTTCAAATTGAATACCTTCACACACATGCACGTCTGTGACATACCCTGATGGAACATTTCCCAGCCCATCAGCAACCATCTAAACAGGGACAACAGAGAATTAAGTCATTCCTATCACAGCTGGGGTTATAATATATGAAATGACAAACATTGTTAAGATAGATGGCCTCCAAGACATTATAGGGTTAGCAGGCTGAGTCTCACCTGAGCAGGGATGTAACTCCCCCCCGTGGTTGTCTTCTCAGAATCAACAGAGAGAGGCTTCAGCTGCTCCAGAGGGATGCCTGCCAGGATCTGATCCCTCATCGCTTTATAGTCACACTCCAGTTTGTGCAGAACAGTAGCAATGTTTGCAGGGTTAGGGTTACTGGGCCTACAGAGAGAAGGAATAATACAAGTAAAGCCCAATCCGGCACACATTGACTGCCTGAAGCATTCGTCTGGTTGCTTCCCACAATGTTTGTATTACTACAATAAACTTTATTCCACTGTTCAGTAATTCAAATTGTACATTCTGCATTTACTTGGTCTCAAAATTCTCTGGTTATTTTTTTCGGACATTTACAGTTTGCTTTATCTGCATTACTTGTAACATAATCTTGCACTTTTTTTCAATTGTTTTTTACATTTGTTTTAGGTCTTATATATTATGTTGCATTGTTGGAGGAGCTTGGGACTTAAGATTGTCAACACCATATCTACACTACAGTTGTGGTCAAAAGTTGACATGCACTTGTAAAGAACATGTATTTAACGACAGTCTTGACTTTTCAATCATTTCTACAACTCTTGTTATTCTGTGATAGAGTGATTGGAGCACATACTACTTATCAAAAATCATGAAGTTTGGTTCTTTTATGACTTTATAATGGGTCTTCAGAAAATGTGATCAAATCTACTGGGTCAAAAATACACACAGCAACATTTTCTATTAGAAAAATAAGAGTTGTAGAAATTATTGCAAAGTCAATACTTTCATGAAATGCATTTTCTTTACAAGTGTATGTCAACTTTTGAGCATAACTGTATGTGGGTCGTGCATGACGACAGTTAAGCCTTTGAATTTTGAAAAAGGAAAACTCTAGTAAGCTATTGATTGATGTGTCCTTACTGTGGGGCGAGCAGGCCTCCCTCAGCGGAGGACTCGTTCAGGGTGGAGCAGTGCTGTCTGCACATGCTGTACTGCAGGGCCAGGAAGCTCAGGTCCGCACGCTGCAAACACTCACGTTCCTTTCTCAGTTTACAAGCCAAACTGGAAACATATGTATATAATTAAAGCTAATAGTACTACTGTTATGGAGCAGTCGGAAAATCAACACACATCCACTTTAATGATCCATTGTCATCCGTATATTTGAAGAAAACTGAGAAAATAGTCCATTTTAAACAGATAAACAAAAGAGTTGAAGCCATGCAGCGTATTACGGATATCTTGTATCATGCAGAGAACACCATGGGGTTTCTATCACGCAGTGGAGTGAGTACCTGTCCTAAATGAAAGGGCCAAAACCACGCCTATATGTGACGTCACTTTAATTCAGTGATCGTCAATATCAATAATGAACACAGGGATATCCATAACATCCTCTGCATAATATAATTACACTTACAGAACATTAATTATAATTATATAAATAAGGTAGATATGCAAAATGGCTTCAACAACTACTGTGGAAGAAATGCCCACGTTTAGTGTTGGACTGTGTCTCGTACCTTTTCTCTCTTCCCTTGAGTTTGGTAAATGCCTGAAAGCGAAATGTTTAAATAGGTTACGTTACATTTTGTTCAAGCTATTATAATAACTGCTCTTTAGTTTGATCATTACCTTTATTAATGAGTCCAGATCTACCATATGGACTTCAGTGTTGATATGTTTGTCAGCTGCTTCTGGACCCGTAGTTTGGGTGTCGGCTGACGTGCACAGTGGCATCTCAGGGCCAACCATCACGTCACAGGTAGTAACCCGTGGTGTAGAGGAGATGTACTTTTCTGCAGTCTTCCAGGTGTCACTGCTGGCTGCCAGAGCTTCACCATCAACTGAGTGTAGCCCGTTGTTATGAGCTTTCATATCTCGACTGGTTTCATAGGCGAGTATGCTCTCATCGTTCTCCATGATGCTATGGAAGATGTTACTTTGATCTTCAAAGCATCCTTCATTTGTGCTGCTTTCCTCAACCAGAGGAGGGATGGTCTGTCCGTCTGACTGGATGACGCTCCTGTCATTGTACTCTGTGCCATCCATCTGAATGCTGTCAACACTGTAACAATCAGAAGAGTCTTTCTCAATATTTGGCCATTCTGATCTGTAACATGAAGCAATCAGAATCAGGTCTTTTGGCAAGTAGGTTTACAAATACATAAAAATGTGCTTCAGTCACATCAATCCCTAATTTAACCGCAAGCTATATAATTATGAAATCCAGACACGTCAAGCTAAATATAAAAAGAGCTTAGATGGGTATGGTTGAGCTGCAAGATATGAACAAATGTCACGTTGTGTCAGACACAAGATTCATACTCACTGTGATGGACTGACTCCAGCATGTGTGTCATGAGCACTCTGGCCTTGGGACCTCGACATCTGGCTCTTCGGCTCAGGCTCTCCCCACAGTTGGCGTCTTTCCAGATCCATGTCCAGAGATAAGTTGGCCAGGTCTGCTGGAACTTTGCATACGGCTAAGCTGCTGGTACTGCTGCTGGACATCGGCCATGATGGACTTTGTTCATACAGATGGGATGACTCCTTCAAAAAAGCCTGCATTCATCTTTTTGCCCAAGGGAATTTAGCATTTACAACTACGAAACAGCCAAGACAGAGTGAGTAGGATTTTTCAGAAGTTTGTACTTCCTCCTCAACTAAACAAGAGTTACGGTTCTCGCCTGCGGGTAGACTCCAACTATAGATTCAATCTCTTTTGGGAACGAGCTGAATTTATGTTTTTGCCTCACTACATTTGTATTTATTGGCACGATGTCCTCTGTTTTCCTAGCTTCCTCTCGGATGCATGCTTTTCCTAGCTTCCTCTTGGATGCATGCTTTTCCTACACCTGGTTTTTAAGATTGATGCCAGGAAATGTCAAAAACACAGGAAAATAACAAAACGTAAGCAGAGGACAAGCCGTCTGCAGATACAGACACCCCTACACACCGAGTGGTAAGCGGTGATTGAGAGGTGTAATTACCTTTAGACAAATCCAACTCATTCTGCCTTTCATGACTACACCCAGTGGCGGACGGAGTATTCAGATGCTTTACTTGAGTAAAAGTACCAATACATTATTGTCAAAACACTTTAGGTTAGTTACTTCCCACCTCTAACTACACGAGTGTTATAACTTTATAAAGACATACAGAAAGTTCGTACCCTCTGATCGGTTGCTTCCTGTGTGTACAACTTGCTGAAAGCTGTTTGGTAGCTTTCCTGCGGGTGGAGGAGCGGTTCGGTGCGCAAGGTTTCCTCATGTTGGCGTTTTTGTGATCCATCTCCGCTGCTGCTGTAGCCAAGATAAGATAAAGGGTCTCTCGCATTGGGAAGCATCTCCAAGTCTAGATGTGTACAGGAGCAAACAAACATTATGATAAAGACATTAAACCTTGTATAGTATGGGAGTTCAGTTTTTATAATTAATGTGACTAAATATCTTTTCAAGAACCAAGCCTCGGACAAATGTTTCTTTCCAATTATTTCTTATGACTTTTATGTCAATGACTTTAAAAAAAGTAAATAAAAGTGAAATGCTGATAGTGTATGAGGTCTGTAAGTTACCGGTTCTTGCTGTTGCTGATGTAGATCTGAAATCAAAACAGCATTAATAATAAATCACTGTAAAAATGATGAAACCTTCATTCATTTGATGAAATGTCTTAGTATTCACTGTACTTACGGTGAGACAGGCCTGTTGGATGTCATGGTTGGCAGCGCAGGTATGACACTACGACAATCTGCATTGTGAATAAAAACTGTAGTCAATATTTGGTCTGTGTACAGCTATTAAAATATGATATTTCCACAGACTTACGCTTCACATAAACATGTTGCAGAGACAGATCCAGGGCAGGATGTTTCACCAAGAACCAGTGCAAACCTCCTTCGTCTAGGAGAGAGGAAAACAGTTAAATATGAAAATGGACTGCAACATTTAATCAACATGTCTTACACAAAGGCGGGCAGATAGACTCTAAGTTTATATAATAATATATTAGCCATTGGCATTACTCTCTTTTATTGCCATATCATTTCCGTTTTCATTTAAAAGATGACGACGACCCTAGTATGAATGTTCAATCAATAATTAAAATACGTATGGTCTGATTTATAACACACCAAAAAATAAGAAAATGCCCATAATAACTCCCTAGAGTCCCGGATGACCTCTTTAAAAAAGGGTCTTGTTTTGTCTTAACAGTCAAAATCAAAAAACCCTTTGGTTTACGATTCTTTAATTATTGAGAAAGAGCAGCATACCTTGTATAATCGTTCTGTCTTTAACATTCAAAGAGAGGTACCACTGCAGCAGCCTTTGGTCAGTTAATTCCAGGTAGTTATGAGTTTCCACCAATTCAAATATAGACCTGTAAAATGAACAACACAGTTTATTCATACATTTGGTAGGCTGCAACTAAATTCTGTTTTAATTATTGATTAATTTGGGGATATAAAATAGTGGTAAAAATGTCCATCCCAGTTTCTCAAAGTCTAAATTAATACAAACCCAGGGATATTGAGTTTGATATAAAAGAGAACATTATTTTTACATATTTCAAGTAGCATTAGATAAAAATACTCAAATAAAGTACAACTATGTCAAAATAGTACAATACTAGAGTATAGAATTTCCAACACTGATAAAGCCTTTTTACATTTGAGTAAGGATACAAGTCACATACCTGTTCAGGTGGAATATCCGGTGTACTTCTGTTGATGGAGAAACCACAGTTAGAGGATACATCCGGGGTCAAAACGTGTGTAACATTAGCTCAGTCCACACAGAAACATGATGTTCAGTCAAAGTATCCTGCAGTAGCACCTTTGTGAAAAGTTAGAAACAAGTCATGTTGTAAGTTAACCAAATGAAGATGTGCTATTTATTGACAGTATGTATGCAGAGGTCCTGCAATCAAAATGTTACTCAAGTCAAATATAAGCATATCATTTGTTTTAAAGAAACAAGTGACTGTGACTGTTAAAAGTACATTATTTACCTATGAGTTATAGTGAAGTAGATGTACAAAGTGGCATCAAATGGAAATACTCAAGTAATGTACAAGTACCTCAATAGTATACTTTAGCACAGTACTTGAGTAAATCTACTTGACAGTATGTCGTTACTTACTTGAATATGTTTCTTCAATCACCAGATTCCAATATGGCACCATGACCTGGTACGGTGGCCAGACACCGAATGTCTGAAACACAGATATGGTTTTAGTGTCCGAAATATAGTCCAAAAATGAAATCAAAATTAGCAGTCTTTTAGGTCGATAAAAACGTGACGTTAATGTGACTCCATGACAACTAAAGCACAACGTCAACGGTTATTCACGTGCGTCACTTTATTGTGATCAATAAACACACTAGTTTCCCTATTATTAAAGATTACGGTTTTTTAAAAATTATTATTTAACATGTAAACTACGCATTCTGGTACTATCTGAGAAGAAAATAAGGCAAAAAGACAACATTCCCTTCAGGCAAACAAGGCAACCAACATGTTTTGGGGTAATTTTAGAGTCAGTAGAGTAAGGAGGAATGATATTTTTTTTAAGTTCAAGTTGGTTACCGAGAAATACACCAACCATTTCAGAACATGTATAACAAGTTATGCTTTCAAAAAGTGTTGAGGACATGTCGCCCATGCGGTTATTACATTAGCTAAGCTACACAAATATCAAAGCAAAACGCTAACGTCTTTTAAAAATATTAACTATTTAACCTAGATAAATGTGAAACGCATGTTACCTGTTGTCTAGCCATGTTCAGCGTCTTTGTAAACCACATTAGCTTTAGATAGTATTACTTTTGCCTTTTTGGAGGCGGTGGCGTTAGCTTACTAGCTATCTCTGCTAAATTGATATCAACTCTAAGTAGGTGTGGCGTTTCAAGGGTCTGCCCCATGGTCGCCGCCAAATCACCAACCAATCACGCAGTCCAAGGTTTAGCCAAGTATATTCCAAAATACATTAATTTGAAGAAGAAAAAAATATATAATCTTTATTTTCCTACCTTATGATACTGCGGTTGCTACACCAACTATACACAACCAAGGAAGAGCATCACTTATCCTGCATGTTTCACCCTTTGTATATACAGTCTATGGTTTCACCCACTCTTCTTTTGTGTACTCTGCCTCACACAGAGAGCCATGCACTGAAATGAAAGTTCACCAAAATGAAGTATCATTCCATATAACAAGTGGTGTACAGTAACTAAGTACATTTTACTCAAGTACTGTTCTAAATTACAATTTTGGGAGACTTGTACTTGACTTTAGTATTTACATTTTGTGCTACTTTGTACTTCTACTCACTACAATTCAGAGGTAAATTGTGCAATTTTACTACATTTATTTAACCTTTAGTTACTTTGCAGATTTGGATTAATGATGTGAAATATAATCAACTCTTAAATCAGACTTTAGTTACACCTGGAGTAAACTTCACATAACCTGCAGTATAAAAAGTCATTAAAACTAGCTGCACCTTTACCAGGAGAAACCCATTAATGCATCAATAATTATAATCTAAACATACATTATTTAAACATTGGGCCAATTTGCACAAACTTTTACTTGAGTAACATTTTGAATGAAGGACTTTTACTTGTATTCCTACACGCTGATAGTTCTACTTTTACTTAAGTACAAGATCTGAGAAAGTTTAATTCACTGATTGTTAGTGGTCAACACCCCCACACACCATTCTAGGATTCTGCTGTTGTGGTTCTCTCCAAACTGCCACTGGCAACAAACAATTATGTAAGTTAAACGTCAGCATGTTTAAAATCCACAGGATTATATTTAGTCACCGTATTGTCGTGCTACCAGGACATATTCCCTTCCCAATCTGACAAATGCTAACTTTTATTTTAAGCAGTTCAATTTAGTTCAGAACCTTTATTGTCCTAGACGGGAAATTCAATGTGCGGCTGACAGAGAAAAACCCATTTTACAAGAGCATAAATTCTAAACTCCCACACTACACCCACGATTTACAGAAGAAAGACAGAAAGAAAGCTGCAGTCTCTCAAAAATGCAGCTGCAATAGGGAACAGTTTGTTCAGCTTTTGCAATGTGACATTTTAAAGACTGCAGGGCACTATATGCTTGACAATTACTTGTATGCTATTTGTTAAGCCAGTAAACTAGCTCCCTGGTGATAAAGCTAGTCTGATGTATAGCTTCAAGTATACTGCATACTCAACAACACATTATCACAAAGTCTATATCACTACACAAGTCTATACAGTACAGTAGAGTCGAGTAGCATAGGGAGAAGCTAAAGTATTGTTTTACTTTGCAACAACGAACACAACACATGCTGCATTGTTACCATTTTAAATTAGTGTTAAAGCCTTTAAATCCATCACAAAGTGTGGCAACAAACTTTAATAACAATGCACTTTCATACTTATACTTATGACTTTATTCAGATTGCATATGCAGTGGCAGTATGTCCACCTGTACCACTTATAATAGGTGGGGAAATAATGTTTGTTTTAGTAAATAAGCAATCTCAATATTGTTTGTCCTTATTGCAGTTAGTTTGTCTTCTGAGAATGTCTTTGCAAACTCTATTGTTTAAGGTGCCATTGTGGTGACCACCTATTTAACACTGGTTCATAATCCACACATGGAACTATAGTTGGGGGTATTGTTCCCACACGGACATGTTGTGTGTTTGCTTTATATGTTGTGTGCCCTCCTGATTCTTTCTCTTGTCGACCCGGGCTGCGACCCGACAACATGTCCTGTGCAGCTCCTCATTAAAGTCCCCTTTTGCACCTTCGATGCACCGCCTCCGACTCCCATATCTCCCGGCACTACACTGGTGACTCTGACACGTCTGGGGAAGTTTCCGAGACGAAGCCGAACACGGCAAAAGGAACTCAGGTTCCTTTCTCGAAATGCCGGGGATTTTTTTTTGGAGACGTCCGTGGCTGCCACCGGCACGCGGACTGAGGCTCGGTGCGCGTTGCTCGCCGTTCCCGCATCGGGGGGACGATGTACGACCTGCTGGGTCGACCAGCAACCCCATGGCTACCTCATGGGGCTGTTTCTTCGGGGCGTGCGGCTGCACGTCCCAGCGGCGCTAGCTAACCACGACTAGCAGCTATCCACGTGGGGCTAACGACGGCTAGCAGCTACCGATGGCTGCCAGCTAACGGCCTCAGCTAACGGCTAGCTGCTAGCTGCTAACGGCTATCGACCTTTTTGAGCTTTTTCTGGTGCCTGAGAGGAGGTTTGACCATGTCTGGTTGGCCTCGTGTGAATCCTCTCACTATTTCGCCCACCTGTTTTTGACCGTGGACAGTACGGCCCTTTTTGAGCTTTTTCTGGTGCCTGAGAGGAGGTTCGACCATGTCTGGTCGACCTCGTGTGGACACTCTCACCTGTTTCACCACCTCGACGGCGGCTCCAGACGCCACTCACGTTCATCGACGCCTGGGTGGTGCACTCCTGGACCCCGTCTCGCCTCGGCGGTTTCGGACGTGCCTATGCCTTCATCGGCCCGTGGGTGGCGCGCTCCGGGACCCTGCCTGGCCTCTCTTCTTACCGCGGCTCACGGTTCACCTCGACGGCGGTTCCAGACGCCACTCACGTTCAGCGACGCCTGGGTGGTGCACTCCTGGACCCCGTCTCGCCTCGACGGTTTCGGACGTTCCCATGCCTTCATCGGCCCGTGGGTGGCGCGCTCCGGAGCCTGTCTGGCCTCTTCCTTCGCCTCGGCGGTTTCGGACGTCCCCATGCCTTCATCGGCCCGTTTGGTGGCGCGCTCCGGGACCCTGCCTGGCCTCTCCCCTGTCCACGGCTCCTTCCTCCCGGGGATGCTGCTCCTGCCCCCCGGGGACCCGGTTCTTTCCCCCCGAGGACTTTGTGCCCGCTGCCGTTGTGCCCTCGCCTGCGGCCGGGCAGCGCTCCTCCCTGCTGGGGACCACCGGGATATTCACGCCGTCCCCACGTCGCAGCACTGCGGCCCCCTTACGACGCCTACTGCGGCCCCGTTCCGGCCCGTCTCCCACCCCCGGTGAGGATGCCCTCGCCCTCGTTAAAACCCTGCCCTCTCCTGCGGCCCCCTTCCGACGGCCCGTTCCATGGCCCGGCCCCACCCTCCTCGGCCCCTGTGGTGCTTCCTCCACGGACGTGGGGATCTATTTTTCTTTCCATGTTTGAATTCTGGGGGGGCTTGTGTGGTGACCACCTATTTAACACTGGTTCATAATCCACACATGGAACTATAGTTGGGGGTATTGTTCCCACACGGACATGTTGTGTGTTTGCTTTATATGTTGTGTGCCCTCCTGATTCTTTCTCTTGTTGTCCCGGGCTGCGACCCGACAACACCTCCTCATTAAAGTACCCTTTTGCACCTTCGATGCACCGCCTCCGACTCCCATATCTCCTGGCACTACACCATATAAATAAAGTTAAAACATTATTGTTATTAATATTTTGCATTTCAAATGATACTGTGTAAGTCTATTACTGCATGCAAAATGTTCTAATGGGCGAGATACTTCCACTAGAGGGCAGCCAGGGTCAATGTAAAATAAAAAAGAGCTCTCTTCAAATTCTGAAATAAATACTGACTTGTGTGTGTGTGGTGTGTGTGTGTGTGTGTGTGTGTGTGTGTGTGTGTGTGTGTGTGTGTGTGTGTGTGTGCATGTGTGTGTGCGTTTGTGGGAAATCAGTTATGTAACAGAGTTTTAGGAGCAAGATCTCACCATGGTAATTAGCATTGTGCGAACACAGCGCATCGGCCAAATAATGTGAAAGATTTCTGCTGTTCCCTTCCCCGCAGTATGACCCATATTTCTCAGTAATCGTAGCCAGAACTGAGTGCATTGGCTCTCTCAAACTGCAGTAGATGGAGTCAGTGTGTGAGTGCCTGTGATGCTCTGTAGATCCAAAGCTGAAACCACATTAAGTTTGAGCTGCCTCGTCCAATATCTGGATCAATAATTCACTCTGAAGTAGCTAGTGGTCATGTGGTATGATGTATGTTGAAGGACTACGTCCACTTTTCTCCCAGGCAGGGCCATGTGTCAAGCACTCTGTAATACTATGAATTGATTTAGTGTAATGTTTATGATGCAGCCTTGTTTAGCCTTTTCATATGTGGGGCCCTAAATCATTCCTGCAACATATCCAGTCCATACCTCACAGTAAGCCTTTGGCAGGTCAGTATGTAAGTGGTGAGGAGGAAGCATTCTGTATTATGGAGCGCATCAATAGCCTCCTGTTAAATGGATCAGCATCATTACATTGGGTTAATGGCCTAATCTTGACTGTGATAGAGGAACGAGTTGCACTTTTAGCTCTAGGGTCAGTCTGTTGGTCCAACACTTTGGTCTAGATGGAAATATCTCAATAACTATTTGATTGTCTTGATTTAAAATAACTTGTGGTTTTAGGTGAGATGTTGTGACAACTATTGGAATGGATTTCTGTTAAATGTATTATGCACATTCATATTCCCAAGAGGATGAAGCCTAATGACATTTCTTCTCCACTATAAGGTGATACCGTCATTGATTATTTGATCATTCGTTATAACCACAATTAAGTAAGTAATCAATGTAATGTTGTATTTTTAAAAAGCGCAGACAACTGTGTTTGTGACAGTGATGCATTGTTACATCTGAATCTGACAAGAGGACTGTGGGCGTCTCTTGAGAATTCACAGCTAAGGTGTGAATATTCATATTTTAATTTCTACAAAAATACTGCATTTTTACTGTTGTTTATCACTTAACCACTCCTCAATAAATGAAGAGGAGAATTGAAACACAGACAAGCTGTTCTCAGAAGAAGGCCTAGACAGTTGATTAGACATAAATGCTTGAATTTCTCACCTCCATAAACTAGGACAAGGAAAACATTGAGCTGAAGAGACATATTTTGTAACATTTGCACATAGAAATTTATTAAAATGACTTTGATTGAGTTTTACATTTCCAACAAGTTATCATAATATTCATAAACCATGATGAAGATTTTTGGACATCATTGGACGTCTGCATCTTCAGTTATTAGAGAAACAAGCTGAGCTAAGGTTAGCATTTAGCTTGTAGCACCATCATCCTGTTCACCATGGCAACCCCAGATAATTCAGCCACTGGTGAAAACTGTTCTCTTAAGTTTAAACATTTTTTTGCTGAGCACACTTTAGCATTTAGCTAGCAGCCGCTACGTCATGGGTCAACCAAAAATAACACTGATTTCTAACACGAAACTTCTTTATTAGCTTTACTCAATGCGTGCAGTTGTTTTTGACCTTTGGACAATTTGGCTTTAGTAAACACTTCCTAAACATTGTAGTAATCCTAACCAGGAGAAGCGAAGGGCAATTACAATTCACAATATCTGCTACATCACAAGACCAAACAGCTCATGGTGGTAGAAAATGATATGCTCGTCACAGTAGATTAAAAAACAAACAATTAAAAACATCTGTTATGAGGTTGCAGCTCACAAACACACACTATCAGGGCAGGGCACCTCCCATGAGTACGCTAAAAGCAAAGCATTCAAAGGCACTCTGCTCCTCGATCAATGGAGAGTTGCCTGCCAGGCTGTTACTGGAGACTTTTACACTGTGGTTTGATGAGGCTCTGACTCAACACCAGCAGAGTGCTGCTGGCCATCAACACAAAGCCTGAGTCTAAAGCTGCACATACTCCATCACGCTATACGCTACGCATTTCAGATCGAGACACATTTAACAACAAAGAGATTCTACAAGGCAGACAGTGTTATACAAATAACGCCAAACGCCTAAGGGAAGCTTTTCAAACGTTGGGAAATCTTCAGTGAGTTGTCACAACGAAACAAACATCACAAGATAGTTGTAAAACATTCATACAGCTCGTAAGTCAGCAGCTAGTGTTCACAATGATTGACACTTCTCCTGCAGGCATGCACCTTGTTTACCAGGGCTGATTACATTGCTAACTTTAGTTTCAGGTTTTCAGATTAAGATTCAAACTAAATGTATTATATGTCTACAAAACGTGTAGGCTATTTATTAAAGCATATAATGGGAGGCAATAGTGTATATGTTTAAGAAAGGACATTGCATATTAACATGAGCACTTGAGTCTATTATAGAAATAGATCAGATTTACATAAGCACAGACAAAGGCTCAATTAAATGCACATACATACAACCATGAAACATAAGCACAAAAGCATGGACAAAAGCTCCTGGGAAAATACTATTAGAAAACAATGACATAAGCACTACTCCAGATTATGAAAACATGTTTGAGTGTCTTTTGAGATGGAGAGGAGGTCCTCAGGTACAGCACATGGTAAACATTAAAGCCCATGGATATTGATAATGATAACTTAAACACTTGTTGTTATATTCCATGGAATGCTCTTAACATCTCGATAGCAATGATTATATTAAATGCTTTGACAATATACATAAAACAATTTATCTGTGGAAGCCGTAGTACTGTAGAAAGCACGACCAATCATCTGAGCCGGCCAGGCTAAAGTAACTGGATGGCCTACCTGCCTGTCAGCCGTCTCTGTGCACAAACTTATCTCGTGCCCTCATTGGTCATGTGCGCGTTCGTGTGTGTTGGAGGAGGGGCTCTGTGAGGAAGTGGCAGATTTGTTCCGGTTGTGTATTTTCAAATTCTCGCGCACTCAAGCTGGTTTCTCCAAAAGTACCTACCCGACCTAAAGAAATAAAAAAACAGGAAATAATCGACATAGGAACAAGGACATACACGTGCTCGCTTCATCCCAAACAACACCAATATAACATGAAAATAATGAACAAAATATTAAATAAACAGTATGTGAAAGTAGTCTACTTATAAACTGAATATGAAGATTAATTCAATAAAGGTAAACAAGCAAAAAAAGACTTGACGTATTGGAAATAAGTATTCAATCCGAGTGAGTTTGAGCATCATTATTTAAATGAACTATTTTTTAATTCGATGCATGAAAGTACATAGTAGAAATACTGAAGTAAATACATAAAAACCTGGAACTAAAAATGTTACTTGAATTATTCATTGCTCCTTTTCCAGGTTTTTAATTACATATGTGTTTCATCATTAATGCATGCATTTTATTGTTGTGGTTCGTCAAACTGGAGCCAATCTTTTTTAACTAATATTATGCTTTTTTAAATTTAAAACGTGTCAAAGAAATGCAGTGCAGTAATAGGTAGCATACACGTACTTTACACAGTAGTTAGAACCACTATTTTCACGTAGTTAACTATTTCTCAAAGTGTCTTCCCCATCAGTGTTACATATCAACATATGCTTCAGCCCAAAACAAATGTATTGGAACAATATTATGCAAAATATTGCAATGTGTCTCAAAATGTCAAACCAACTTTTATATTTTCTTAATGGAATATCTGTTAAAGCTGCTGGAGTTATCTCGGCTTGCAGACTGCACTTTAACCTCTTAGTCATTGTAAAGTTGCGTGTGTATTTAATATTTTAATATTTATGACTTACTCTGTACTCAAGTCTAAACTCATGAATAATTCTACACACACTGTGCCACATACTTCTGGAGCTCACTGCAGGTTGTACACCAGCAGACTGTGAATTATTTACTGATGAATCACGCTGGTGCACGAGAACATTAATGTGTAACTAATCCATAAATATTCAAATGGGCAGGTCATCTTCTCTTGTTCTCGGACACTCTACTTGTGTGTCAACTGGAACAAAGGCCAGGACACAGTGTGGCTTTATTTTCAAACATTAGTTTTGCTAATGTTTAACTGTGTGTAGTAATATATATACTTTGATAGAACAACCATGTTGTGTTGAGGTGGCATTATGACCATTTAGTTTATTCGTTTTCTACACAAATGTAGCTTTTGTTGATATCGTTGATTGGCAAAAATCTGATTTTTGTGATATTTTTTTTCTCTTGACAAATATTTTTTACTGCAATAATAAATACTGAGAATCCCAAATTAGGTTTAGGACTTTTTAAATGCTACCCCGCATTAAAATGTGTAACATTTTGGAGCAATTTTAGGCACAATTTTCCGCTATCAGCATGACGCTTTAGAAGTATTACAGTAAAAGTATTACAAAACATTTTTTATTTTAGAATTGACAATGCAATTTGAGAAAGAAATAAACTAAACTCCTACTTCCCATGTGTTAGCATTTTTAAATAATCTATAGTCAAATTCAGGCATTGTTTAGACTAAAGCATGCCAAAAGGCATCTGTGTGACATGCCTGTAGTTAAACATTGTCATGACAAGGTTAATACTGATTGTAAGATTTCTCACTTAATGAGCTAAAGCAGTGGTTCTCAACTGGTGGGTCGCGACACAAAAGTGGGTCGCGGACCCGTTTTAAGTGGGTCGCAGATGTGGGAGTGAAGATTTTTTTTCCGAAAAAAACAAAATATTTTTTTTTTTGGGGGGGAAAAAATTCAAACTTATTTTGAAGGCCCGATTTTCTAACGCTGTGCATGCAGAGTAGGCGTTGGACTGTAAGTACCGGAGACCATGAACGGTTTTGAAAACTTCTGTCACGTAGTGATCATCTTCTCAATAAAACATCTTTGCTGTTTTTTCGAGACTTCTGGCCAATCAGAATCAAGATTGTTGCCGGAAGTCCCCACGGAGAATAACTTTGCGGTAGAACTATTCTTTATACATCCATGGGTACAACTTCAGATAGAAATGAACACATAATGAAATATGACCCCCAGTTTGATGATTGACAGGTCACAGAACAATGGGGGCTATCTACCCTTACCCACAATTTAAAGTAAGTCACACAGACTATCTCCTCTTTACTCTTCTCGCAGCAAGATGTCAGAACAAAGTGAAAAACAAACAATGGCAAAACATATTATTAATATGTCGGGTAGTAATAGATTTATTTATTTTCTTCTCCGTGTACCAGAATGCATAGTTTATGTTAGTATTTCTAAAAATCTCCTGGGGGAGAATCCCCCCAGACCCCCCTGCTGGGGTTGGGTTTTCAGCATGCGTGCCTTTTTATATAGTTCAGCTTTGATTCCATCATCTCATTAAACCTTTTTTAAAAGCATACTTTAGTTCTGTGAAGGGATATAAGGGATATATGCACTGTACTTCACTTTCATTAATAATATATGCTGAAAAGAGTATATTTTACTGCACGATTTTTTTGTTGAATAGATTTGAGTGGTTCAAAATGTCAGGTCTCGATCTATTGACTAAAGAAAAAGTGGGTCCCGAGGCCTGGCCAGTTGAGAACCACTGAGCTAAAGCATTTAATTAAGTGTTAAGAAACTGAAACATGTGTTTTTCCTCGTTCACAGCTTAGCAGACACACGGATGTCCGCAGGTCAACACAGAGTAATCATTTACCCAGAAACTTAGAGAAGCATGTGATGTAGAAATGAGCCAGGTCAAGCAGAGACTGCCAGACCACAGCAGCCCGAAGTCAGCTGACTGACCCAGAGCGAGGAGGAGGAGGAGGAGGAGGGATATGATGAAACACACCAGGACTGCAGGCAATGAAGCATAAAGGACCGTTTATTGTACCCAGTACAGATTATCATAAACTCAGCAGTGTAAGAAACACATTGTGAGGGGAGGGGACTGAAGCCTATACAAGTGCAGACAATCCCTGCGTCTGGAGTGGAGCCCATGATATAATGTGTGTGTTCACCTTTGATGGAACTCCGCCCTTCACACACACACACACACACACACACACACACTTTTACAGGCAAGGGAATAACATCGTCTCCTCCATTCTCCAACCTTGAGGCCTCTTAAAGAAACAGTCTGCCGTAGTAGCATCGTAAAGGATGGAGGTTTAAAAAGCTACATTGTCTATGAGAGCCAGAACTATACAGCTTTTACATTAAAATCAAAACAAATGCAGCCTTATAGCAAAAATATATACTTTATATACGTTTGTCTTCGCCCTCCCCCCATATTAAGAAACATACATAATGAACAGATAAAACAATGCAGAGAATATCACAAATATCTTCTTTGTCCAGAGACAGGAAAGCGATATGTTAGTGGACTCAGTGTTACACCATGCAAAGAGAAGCCTCCTGTTGACCACGTGTGACTGGCAGAGGTGTCCGGAGGAAGGAGGAAGTCACCCTTCTTTACTTAGTTTTTACTTTGCATGCAACACCCCGATGCAGCCTGCCATACTGGTGCATCAGAGTAACTAGTACACTGCCGAGGAAAACATGAAGCACCCAGACAGAGATACAAATAATAAACAGGAGCAACGGGATCTTTACATTTATCAGGGGAAATACTCCCTTTTGAAATGGAGTGCTAATCGTCTCTAGAACTTGGAGCGGTATAATAAAAAGGGACCCAGCGGTGATGAGCAGACATGATGGGTGTACTGTATAGACTGCAGTCTCTAAAGGGAAGCGGATACAATCTCTTACACGGGCAGAAGCGGTTCAAGAACGTAACATGTACACGAGAGAGCAGCCCAACCAACGAGCCTGAACTACAGCAACGCCCAGAACCCTGAGAGGCCCGGGTCTCTAAAGAACAGCTGGCGGATGCAAACTAAAATGTATGTACAGAAAACTGATTTGTGAGTTTAGAATGTTTCCATCTGGAATCCGTGTTATGCAAATTAAAGCCCTTTCACGGATGTTGCGACATAAGAATGGGGGCGACCCAAAAAAGGCAACTATAGAATAGTGCTGCATTTAGAATTAGTTTTTATTTCAAACTCTATTGGTTACTTGATTGTTTTTAAGAAAAGCAGATTGTCACAAAATCAGAACGACTCTTGTAGAAAGTTCTTTTAAAGATGGCGCCACGTGGCTTTGCTTTTATTTGGTCTCTGCAGCAGAAGCGGCCTCTTGCAGTCCAGTTCCTCTTCACTGGTTACACAACCTCTCTCTTTCGCTGGCAGGAGAGGAGCTCTTCCCCCTCATTCATCCGTAGCTTGGGAGCTTCATCAGAGTTTTATGAAGGTGTTGTCCAGGGAGTAGGAGAGGAATTTGCCCTCCAAGCGACTCAGCAAGTTCCAGCTCTGGATTTCTTTCGGGCGACTTTGGGAGTGTTTGCGTGTCCATGTGTGTTTTGCTTTTAGTAGCCGTAGCCGTCGGGGAAGGGCAGACCTGCCACACACTGCTCGCTGGCGTCCAGCAGGTAGGGGGCGTTCTCCTCGTAGTGAGTGAGGGGCACCGTGTCCTCCTCGGGGCTCGGCAGGCTGTCCGGGTCCACCTTCAGGTTGGGCCTCTGGTTGTCGGGGAAGGCCATGGAGAAGAGAGCCTCGGGGTCGCACACAAACTTGTACACGTACCTCTCACCGGCCACCTGAGGGACATCGAGACACACATATTTAATTGAATGTTTAAGCAGATTAGCTTTCGCTTCCCTAACTGCTGGGCGACTTATACGAGGTGGAAGCAGGAGGCGTCTCCCACTCATGTCCAGTGGGGGACAGAACTTATGAAGTTTCTACACATGGAGAAAATAAAGTGTACTTTGGGTGGCTCCACTTGTACATTTTATAGGACATGGCAACCATTTTGTACGTACATGGACAGTTTGAAACTGTGTACTCTTCCCTAACTTCTCTAACTGAATTAGAACACAGATGTACTGTAGTCAGTCAACCATTTATCTCAACCTTTTATGTATTTTTGTTGTTGTTGTTTTCTTTTCTGCTGTGATTTCAACCATTTGTTTGTCTATCATTTTAAATGTTTTTGTACTATTAATCTTGTCTTATTCCGCGGGGGGGGGGGGGGGGGGGGGGGGGGGGGGGGATACAAACAAATGGACACCACTGTATGTGTTGTTTAAGATTGAGCATATTATATTAAAACTCACACATTAAGTCATCTGAGCCAGTAATACTTTTATTATGATCAAATCTTCCTTATTCGGATCTGAGGCAGAAAATACTTCCCATAGATATAATAATATACAGGATTATATATTTAGTAGAAGAAGCGGGCTAGAGTTAATCATTCAGACTCTATGGGACATAGTTGCAGAGGGGTGGGGGCGTGGGGAGAGAAAGGAAAAGAGGTGAACGTGCCTTTACCTTCTGCATGATGCCCTTCTCGTAGTAGTAGCGCAGCGAGCGGCTCAGCTTGTCGTAGTTCATGGCCGGCCGGTTCTTCTGGATGCCCCAGCGCCGAGCCACCTGAGGACACGGACACACAAACACTGATTTAGGAGCTGCAGCGAATTCAAGATTCAAGGCTTTCATTGTCATGTGAACATAGCTACAGTGTAGTTATGACAACACAATAACACAGATAATAGCAGTGCAAGTAAATCAAATCAAATAGAATAGAATCCAAAGGTAGTAAACTTCTGGCAGTAGGAGATCTGGACAGAGTTGTTTGAAGGACTCACCTCCTCGGGCTCGATCAGTTTGAACTCCATGCCGCGGCCGGTCCAGGCGATGAACTGTCCGTTAGCCGGGTCGTCCAGTAACGTGACCAGAAACTGCCAGAGCTGCAGGGAGCCACGGCGCTGGTAGGGGGGTCCGTCACGAAACGCAGAGGGCTCCTGCTTTACTTTACCTGTGAGAGGAAGGAGAGGGAGAGAGAGAGAGAGAGAGATAGAGATAGATAGATAGATAGATAGATAGATAGATAGATAGATAGATAGATAGATAGATAGATAGATAGATAGATAGATAGATAGATAGATAGATAGATAGATAGATAGATAGATAGATAGATAGATAGATAGAGAGAGAGGAGGCAGAAGGAGAAGGAAAAGTGTCAGTAAGGACTGTACTCAGTGTGGTGAGACATTCCTGCCAGATGGACACTGTGAAGTGGACTCGCTGTTCATTATGCACCGAGAGCAAAGCCAAAGGACTGGACTCAACAATATCTGGTACTTTTGGGCTAGATCTTTTTGTACGATATTTGATCAGATTTGTTTATACTTGGTGGAATGGTGTAGACCTACACAGAACTAGTTACATTTTGCAGCAGATCTGAATCAATTGGCTATTTTATTAACATTGAAAGACAGGCATTTGTCCTTCCTTCATGTAGGGTTAGAATAATCAGAAATAGGAGTTAGAGACCAAGCCCCCAGGGAGTGCGCCGGACTCTGATGAAAATATTCGTTGTGTCCAAACGGCGGTACTACAACTTCCGTATCAGTCCGTGACGTCACTGGGCCCAGAAAGACTTTTTCCCATTGACTAACATTGGGAAAGAGACGTCTGTAAATCAGCAGATCATTTAAAAAAACCTAAATAAACTACCCAGTATGAACTATCTTATAGCCCTTATTAGAATCATTCAGTCCTTAAAGTTGTAAAATGCACTCAAAGTGGAATCTAGATGTATTTTCTGTCTCCATTCATTCTACTGAGGAGAGTGGGAGCTCGGGGGGCGGGGCTTAAGGGGCGCATGCTCTGTGAGCGCACATACGGGTTCATGATGGGTAATCTGTGACGTTTCGCTCTCTCGAAAATTGGGCCATTTTGTCCTCATGCACCAATGAGCAGCTCTCATAGGAAAGAACGAGACCCCGCCTCCGACCACGCTGTACCTCATGTTGTGTGTGTTACCAATTGAAGCTCATAAACAGAGGTCAGAAGACTAACTTCCAAATGTATGAGGTAGGGTCCTATTAGGGGTCAGTAAATGCCACATTGGCTTTGGTGGATCTGCACTTTATACATTCATTTGTATTCCCAGTCTTACCTTCTAGTCTCTCAGGGACCACACAGGTGTCGTCAAAGTACAGCTGAGTCTCTCTGTCGAAGGAGAAACCTGCGATGGAAGAAAGAAAGAAATATTAATGGGATGACGAGCAGATAGAGCGTGGGAACCAGAGACCCAAACTGCATGCAAAGCAATATATCTGGGCAGCTTCCCAAGACCGGAAGCTTATATTGAGCTGAGCTTGTGCCAACTGCTGATGTGAGAGGTGCACAGTATGTGTGGATTCATTGATACTTTCACTTCCCCTTCGAGCTGTCATTTCATCGCTGCTGACCCGATATCCTCTCGCCCAATACTGCACTTTAACCCGCTCCATGAGTCAGGGGGTCACAACCAGAAGGACCTGGCTAATGAAATCATTCTGAGACATAACTTACTTTCATGGTTATTTTGGTAGAAGCTCCCCGCTCTCCCAAACGATGACTGACAGTTAGGCACTTCTGTAAACAAAGACAGAAGATACATTTAGACCAGAGACTTCCGCACTGTCATATCAGATGTTTAATGCAGCTGACAGATATTCCTGGATCAATGCCACCGAGTACAAAGAAACACAGCTTTGATAATTGTCTGCCGTTTATAGACAGTCAGTCCACGCTATAGAGTGTTTCAAGTCACAATAAACACACGGTGGATGCTATGTGTATGGAGTTAAGGTGGATATGTTACAGCAATCTCAACTGGGATTTGGATCATTCGTTTAATTTACAAACATGCAATGGGTTAGCTCTGCTTATAGCCACCAGACTCTTCTGAGAGAAGGCTGCTTTTTTGACCAATCGATGGCCGACTTAGACTGCAGCTCCGACAGCTGGACAGAAAATGTACAAACACTAAATCTTCAATCCGAATACACTGCACACAACATCCCCCGCATGTCCACCAAGCCTTTAAATAAGATTAGCACCATGGTTGCTGTATTCAATCTCAATGACAATCGAGTTACACACACACCACCACCCCCCCACACCATCTATTATGCTGCTTCCTGTCTGCTGATAAGGCAACCACACATCAATCTTGAGCAAGTGTTTCCTTAAGTCTCTGTCTCTGCTTGTCCTCACTTAAGAGAAGAGTCTGCAGGCAGTCACTGGTGGAGTCGAACCATGCGTGAGGAGAAAGACTTCCTCTGTTCAATGCATCCATTTAGATGATGGCTAATTATCTCCTACATGAATCCGTTTCCTAGAGCACCAACAATAATGGCAGATAAAGACTTTTATAGTCACTTGGCGTCTAACTGTTTGCTATTGTCAATTAGAAGATACAGATCTGTAAAGCTCCACAAAGCACCACTTCAAATCTTGTGCTTTTAAAACATAACACAAACCAGCCCTAATAAAAAGAAGCTCTGGTTCAAATGAGCAGTGTGAGAACATATTGCTACCGTGCGTCCAAGCTGCATTTGATACAACAGTTAATAGATTTGTAGCAGATATTAGTAGATTAGGAGAAATCGTAAAAACATTGATTTGAATGATTACAAATGGAAATACATTTTGATGAACCATTGCTGCATTATGGCGGCGTGTCCTCTGTTATGAAACCTTTCAATAGATAAATCCACTAAAGGCCTCGTTCACAGCAACACTAATGTGAAGTTGTATCGTGATAAGTATGGCGGTTACTCGGCCCTGCTGCTGACACGATGATCCATGTCGGCATGCCCTCAATTCACCCATGTACAGATACGAGGCCTGTGTGACGTAGGTATTTAAAAGGCCATAAGATGCTAAGAGGATTTGCGGTGATTACGTCACTGAGCGGCCAGCCGGTCGGCCAACAGGCAGGAAGGCAGTGATAGAAAATACTGGAGTGAGAAAAGGTTACAAATAAAGTTGTTGCAGGAAAAGAGGATGTAGGGACAACAGCTGGGTGTGTGGGCGTTCGGATCAAACAAAGCAGCGACAGTGGCTCCGGCTTGTTTGATTGAAAGTGAGTAAACAGCCTCAGTTTGCCGAGGCTTTGTGCAGAGGACGGGCACCGCTTGGCCCCTTCGTGCATTCTGTATAAAGCAGAAATCTGCAGGCTCTTACGATCATCTCTCTGTGCCGCAGGTCGCTCAGTCCTCTGAGGGCTGCGACCCAGATCTATTCCAGGTAGGCTCAGTGAAGACGTTGCCCTCACCTGGCTGCGTGACCCATTTCCTTTATGCCCTTTGAGGCTTAGGCTGAGATAAAAGTCCCACTTTTACTTTGCTGGCATGCCTCTGGAGGAACCATTCAGATTAGGCTTTAAGGGAGGGAGGGAGAGTGTGTGAGTGTGAGTGTGTGTGTGTGTGTGTGTGTGTGTGTGTGTGTGTGTGTGTGTGTGTGTGTGTGAGTGTGAAATGAGCACCTGAGTGGCCGTGCTAAAACTCACAGGCGAGTGTTGGCGCCCAGAACAAACACGGAGAGGCACATTCCTCACCCTCTGCCCGCTCCACTTTCACAGCCCTACAATGCTTTCACGCAGCCAGCGATGCACTTCAATGCTTTCTATGCAGAGAAACTAATCTGCAGGAGTAGGGCTGCGGAACTAATCACAAAATGGGGTTGTGCAGTATTCAAATTGCAGGAGGTGCAATATTTGTTACAGGATAAATATGTAATATATGATTCTGATTTTAGTATTGTGTCGTATCGTTCATCATATTCCAACTATAGTCTAAGTATTGACATTACGTTATTTATTCTCAATTGTGCATTTTCTCCACGGTGCCATCTCGAGGAGGTAATGGACACTTCTCTACTTATTTCATCACCACAACAACTACCCATCTCTACTCACCAGAATCGAAGCAGAAGTCTCGTGGCTCCTGCTTGATGGCCATGGGGTGGAAAGCTTGGCGCGGGGCCCCCTGTGGAGCACCTGGGGGCCCCATGGAGGGGACGCCCTGCTCTGCGTAGCGCGGGTCGATGAGCTCTTGCTTGAAGCCCTGGGGCGGCACGGCTACCAGCGGCTCGGACATCTGGCGGTGGTACGGCGGCCGGCCGTCGCGGGGCAGGCTGTGGTGGCTGCTGGGAGGCTGGGGCAGGAAGTGGGGGTGCGCCTGGCTCTCTGAGGGGGGGAAAGGGAGGCATGGCTCTGACATCTGCCGCTGGAACCTGGAGATGGAGGAGATGGAGGGGAAAGAGAGACGAGGTCTCTGGTCAGGAATAATACGCGCAAAGACACGAAATGAACAGGTTTATCACCAGGTCGGTTCACACGTACGAGGAATTTGACTTGGTGTCGTGGTGCACACAGAAAAGTAAAACAACAATTAAAAACACAGATAGAGAAAAATATTAAAAATAATAAAAAATATAACAGTTTTTACATAGAAATGGGATGGAATAAAAAGGAAACAAATATGGAATACAAATCAGCAGTAATAATTTCCATCCAGAATTTGACTAAAGTTTCTTAAAATTAGATACAATTATGCAAAATTATGTCAAAACCTTTATGTGTGTAAAATTAAATACAATTATACACACGGATAACGTTTTTGACCACTTGTACTTTTATACTTTAAGGACAACAAGATTTTGATCCAGGATTTTTAGTTGTAATTAAGTATTTTGACAAAAATGGGTATTGGTACTTTTATTCAAGTAAAGCCTTCTTCGGCCACTGCCCACCCCCCTAGATAAAGAGGGAAAACTGCGAGTGCTCACCTGTGCTCAGGGGAGAAGTTGTTGGCATCCTGGCTGATGGGGGCGCAGGGCACGGCGAAGGGGGGGCTGTGCACAGAGAGCGCCTGCTGGTTGGGGGAGCCTGCGCTCGCTGTGATTGGCTGCTGTACGTGCACTGGACGTGTGGGATTGGCTACGTGGGAGTGAGGAGGGGGGGTGTGCGTGCTGGAGGGGCCGCAGGGAGAGACCGGCGTGGAAGGGGGGGTTAATGGCTTGAACCCGGGAGAGGGCTTCCTGTCACAGGCACTGAGGAGACAGAGACAGTCAGAATCAAGAGGATATCCAGCGGCAGCCATCGTGGTCTTTGATAAGACATGAACTCATAGAGCCCCTTTCAAACAGAGAGTGAGAGTTAAAGGCAATACTGTTCACCTCCTTTAGTCTTAGGGAGAAGGAATGCATTGTTTTTGAAGCATTGTTAAAAAAAGGCTTTTGTTTGATGTTTTTTTTAAAAAGCGTCAGGGATGTAAGAGGCCTTAGAGGATTATAAAACAAAGAACAACATGTAGTAATGTTGGCCAGACTTATACCATTGAGAGCCTTGTAAACAAGCAAACATAACATTAAAATAAAGTAGTTAAAGCATGTTAGTCTGAGGAAAGGATAACACCCAGGCGTGAGACTTCTGGTTTGAGCCGTGGGGCTAAAGCAGCTTTCTCTCTGTGATCACCCGGACATACCTGTAGCTGTAAAGGCACTTCTCTCCGTAGGGCATGGGACTCCTGTCCTGGCGACAAGGAGAAAACTCTTTGGCGGGATTCAGCTCGCGTTTGATCTTGGCCGGTGGCTGGCCATGAAACATCACTGGAGACATACAGAGAGAGTGCATTAGATCAACTGCAGATATCACCTAACTGAAGCCATGAACAGAAGTGCAGCAGTTCTCTTAACCACATTTGGAATTGATGGATAAATGGACGACGTCTGTGTATTCCCTCGACTGACAGAGACACTTAGCAGCAATTTATCATCCGCTCTAATGACAGTGGACTCTGAACACACGCCATCCATCCAGCGCTGCTAGGTAGCACAATACTGACTGCACTACACACACAAAAGCTATCAAAGTCCTCGTCTGATTCCCATTAGGGCCCGCCAATACCAATACCCATGAATCAGTGTGGCTGTAATCTAATGGCGGACAATGATTTTCTTCTCCCGCGCTGTAACCATTAGACACTAGCTGCTGCTGCTCTCTGCGTATCGGCTGCAGTTTCCGGGGCGCCACATAATAGCCGGGCAGAAACTGGATCCCTCGGCGCAGAGGAGCCGGGGGCCAAATAAATCAGCGCCGTGCTGATGGACCCGAGCAGCAGCAGGAAAGTAAGTAATGAAGACATCAGGCTTCTTTTCTTACTCTACACAAACGGGCCTGTACTAGATCTGCATCGCTCTGTTGACAAATAGTTCATCACCAACTATGTTGACACTTGATCAACCCGTTAAAGTAATTTTTTGTGCCATATTTATCTGATCATAACTATTTATGTACACATTTTTTTATTTGAGTTTATACTGTCACTTGTATTTTTAATGCAATATTCAAATTATTTTTGAACGCTCGTCGGTCCTCATGGGGTTCACCTTTATTGCATTTTATACTATAATAAAAGTTGATATTTTGGGCTAATTAAAACTAGACATTTTAAGACGTCCTTTTGCGATTTGAGACATTTTTCAGCAACATCTTTTTATCTCAAAATGAAAAAAGTCATTAGTTGCAGCATTAGACTTTAACCTCTGACCTCAACACATTAGAACTACACATATACTATAAACTGATAGTGCTATTCCACTCTGAAGCAAACTTGAATGTGGTTCAGCTCGGGTCAGTGGAACGTCGCTTCACCCCATGTGATGTCCTACTGACTGAAGCTCACAGCGGAAAATGTGGTTGTGGTGAATAGGCGACTTTGTGAGAGGGAATGGCCTGCAGCACGGCGACAGAAGTCACTGCCAACATCTCCTCTCTGTATAACACACACACACACACACACACACACACACACACACCGGAAACTAACAATCCAAGGTCATGGACCCACACCTTCCAGTAAGCAGACTATAAACCAACAAACGTAGATTGGGAGCTCCATAAAAATGCATACATGTCAATGCATCGACCTCAATAACATGTTGCAGCACTCAAGGTCAGTTCGCAGCTCGCTTTACCACATTTGCAAAGATGTTATAGAGTAGCTACCACACCCCGTCTGCACCTCCTACGCATCAGACGAAAACATCAATTTAGAAGGACAGAGGGGAGTGGAGGAGGTCGTAAAAAGCTTCATTGGGCATCATTCAAACATATCCCTCAGCTGCAGCCTAAAGGAAGTGTGCAGAGGAGGCTGGATGGAGGAGCTTCAAGGACAACGGGTTAAGATTTTTTGGGGATGGGTTGTGTAAAGAGATCTGGAGCTATCCGCTGGAATCGAGCCGCCTCAGCAGCCGGGCCAGAGTGCGGGGAAGTGTGAAATCAGATTAGGAGCTTGGCTCATGTGATGCCCCATGCCAATCGGCTGATTAAACTCAAAATGGAGGGGAGGGAGGAGAGCAGCCTTTCCCAGAGCTGTGCTTGGGAGAGTTGATGAAGACATTTCGATGAAAGAGAGGTGCCCTGAGCATACAATCAGAAACAGCACTTTGAGAAAAGCACATTCCAGAAGGTGGTGAGAAATGCCAGAATAGCCACTGCAGTTTGAATCCCTCTGCCAAGAACCAGGCGGAGCTAAAGCACCAACATCACGGCCACGGATCGACCCGGGCAATCAGAACAATGTAAATCAGGTACTCACAGCTATCCGACTGGAAGTCTGGGACGAACTGTTCGTCATCGGGCACCTGGGCTGTGAAGACATAAGAGAGGGTTTCACATGGGAGAACAATCCAGCTTTCTCACAGCCAACATCCCAGACACTACCAGAGAGCGGGATGTCATCCAAGTGGAGACAGTTACTTTTAGAAAAACAAACCGGGTCGCTGTCAGCACTTTCTCTGCAGAGGACTTTGCTCTTCGTGCAGAAATTGCTAACACACTAAAAAACAATAGTTCACATTCTTATCAAGTTAATCTTTAATGAAAATACTTAATCTTGTTCACTATTTAGAAAACAAATAAGGCTAAGAGATGCATGTCAAACATTAGAGATAATGCAGGACCGTTAACCCAGAAAAAGAAAATGCTAATATAACTTTATTTATAAAATAACTTACCTTCTGCGATCCAGATCTCTTGAAGTTGACTTAGGTCTTGGAAGAGATCTGAAATATATGAAATAAAGGTTTTAAAGATGTCAATCCTGTTGTTTAAACGTGATTAATTACATTGTCGTTAATCTGTGGATTATTGGTTTGTTTTGGTCGAAGAAATGTCAGAAAATGTCAGAAACATCGATCAGTGTTTCCCAAAAAGAGAACATTTCTTAAAACGTTTTGTTTTGTACACAACGTAAAATATATTTAGCTTAATTAGGAGTAAAACACCCAGAAAGAATTCCCATTTAAGAAGCTGGAATCAGAAAAGGTTGAGTTTTCTATAAAAAAAAAAGAGCTGGTAATTCATTTTGTAATTTCCAATCATGTGATGAATCTTTGCAGCTGAAATATGAACTGTTTATTAACATCCTGACGTTTACCTTCTGTGTCCTGGGCGAGCTCTGTGTCCACAAACTTCCTCTTCCTGTCGCTCACAGGCCTGATGTGAGAAAGCTCCTCCACGTGAGACTCGTGCTGCTGGGAAAGAAAAGATAGAAATGTTCAATACAAGTGTGTTTGAAAGTGATCTTTAGTGACCAGCAGGAGAGGAGCTGGCATGTGTCCACTTACGCCGGGTGGGACCATAAATGGGACTTGCTGGTCGTAGAATCCGTCCATGTTATCTGCTTGATTGGAGGGGGGGGGGGCTCCGATATTTGGGGGGAGGGGGAGGTGTTCGCTTCAAAGCGACAGCGCCCGGGTCACTTTCAGGGTCACTGGAAAACACAAGATTGTAAAAACATACAGCAAGGGGTCACAAAGGGTTTTTCTGCAATGAATGAGTTTCTTAGCGGGTCAGGGGGAAATGGGTTTGGTTTGAACTGTACATTTTTAGCTGCTGATAGTTTGCAGAAAAGTCAAAGTTGGAAGATTAACTTTGTGTGATCGGGTGAGAAATCACATAAAATACTATTTGTACAGTTATTATGTAGTTTGTTTTGGAAATGAATAACGCAGCTAGCCTGACCAATTGTGTTTAAGTAACAGGTATTGGTTGTAGAACATGAGCCTACTATTCTAAGTCACTGAGAATTGAAACACTTTACAGTAAAAAGTGTTTCTTTGTGCAGGTGTTGCCTGAATACATGTTCCCTTTGTCTTACATTTAACTGTAGGCGTTTACATTATTTGTCATTTGAAAAAAAAAACTTTTATGTCCACGCAACTGATTTAAGATACTGACATTTTCTCTCCTATGTAATGATTTACAAGCTTTTGACTCAAACAATGACCCCTGGAATAAAAATATAATCTTGATATTGCAATATTTACACCCCCGCTTGTACAAAAGATAAGGGTGAACACAATTTCAATGTCAAATATGTTATTGCCTAATGTTATGCCTTTACTAATGCCATGCTTCAGTATTTTGTCCTGTGTTTATATAGCAGCAAAGGGGTGATAATGTCCCGAGGCCACCAGCATCTACCAGCTTGTTATTTAACCAACAAACAGCCCTTTGAACTGGGCCATAGGAGTGAGAAGCACAATGTAAACACACGGCGCATTCAATACACTTATATAACACTCACTGGCCATCTGTGGGCACTACTTTACACTTTAATCAGCTTGGAAAGGTTGAGGAAAAAACCTGAGAAAGAGTTCCACCATTTAAGAGTACATCTACACTTAATTGTGGCATGCACTGCAACGCAAACACTTTCAGTAAAAGAGTTTATAGAGGCTTACATCTACAGTTGTAAGGTAATATTGACGCTACAACTTGAACGCTGTGCACCCTCGATGTAGTCAGACACACTAGTAATAAGAATATCCCTTTGAAACAACAATAACAGAAAAACTAAGCCACTAAATCTGCCCTCCATTCTCCCTCAGCAGGCTGATATGACTCACTCTATATCTCCTGTTAATGGGTGACGAATACAGGATAGCTGCAGGGCAATAGTTACTGACGCCTTGCACATAGTACACTTACAACATCAGGACTCACTGTACTCTTCTCCAAGTGGATCAAACAATCAAAGACGGTAGTAGCACGTCAATACAAAGTAGGTAGTGCTTATTTTTTGAAAAAACAACTGATGAGCTACTGACGGTAAATGAAAGCAGACTAGCTTATAATAAGGTTGAGGTGTAGGACAATTAAAAGTAGGAAGTGGTACATTTTAATAGCATTCACACATTGCAATAATTTCACTGCTAAATGTGAGCCAAAAAAGTAACTTTATTCGAAATAACAGTGATGAGCTACTGAGGGTAAATGAAAGTGAAGTATATTACAATAGGGAAGATTAAATCATGAAGGGGTCCTAAAACGCACCAAAGTGTTCACACGGTCTGTATTTGTTCACTACGGCTTCACAGACATTGCCTAATGAACACAAAAGTTAACTTGTTTACTGCGTATTTCCAACCAGCTTTTATCACTACGGTGAATGTGTAAAAATCTGCACATTTTCGCAAAAGTTTTGCTTTGAAGCTGGGGAGTAAGGGGGTGCCCCCCACCCCATTACTCCTCCTCCTCCCGGCCCTTCCCCCACACATCCCTCCCTTGTTTTTCTCAATGAAGTGAAACTCGACCCGTGTGGAAACAGAGGAGAGAAAAAACGGCCCGTCCATTCATAAAAAAAAAAAGGAAAAACCACAAACAGTCGCGCTCGCGCTGATAACCCAACCCCACGCAGATAAACTAAGCAGATTAAACACACGCTGTTCGGTTTAAATACAACACACAACATGTATGTTACACTAATACGAGCAGATATAAGATGGTTGTTAAAGTAAATATCTTTAAATAAGATGGCGTATGAAAAATAACGACCCCGTAACACGGCTTCAAAAAAAAGAGAGCAAGTTTTCGCATGAATAAATAATGCAGCTTACCTTGTTTGTGTGTCTAGACGTCCTCTTTAGAGAGAAAATGCGGTATTAATATCCACAAATATAAAAACAAAGTGTCTGTAGTCGAGTAATTGTCTGCGCAATGTTACAGTGATGTGCCACCTTCGACTCACAAAACTTGACTGAGCTTTTCGTTAATGGCCCGGTCGGTTTTTCCCTTGGGCTCCAAGCGGCACGCAGAGACGGCCGCTGATTGGTTGAGCCACCCTGTCCGTCAAGTGAAGTAGCCAATGGCGTCTCTGGAGGTCATGAATTATGCATAATCTTCGGTTTGGCCAATCACAGCGCAGTAGGAGCCTATTTTTATGAATGGCTGGATTTCATTCACAATTTTTTCAGCCACCAAAATGCCAAGATGTGTTTGTTAAAGGGCCAGCTGCAGTTGAAATGTACTAAAGATCGACCCTGTGGCAACGTCAGTCTCACGCAGACTTTCCCTTGACCCTAATGATAGATTATAACACTGTGAGGACACATTTCATTAAAATTGACACACTTGTATTAAATTAAAGTAATTTAAAACTGCATAGCAATGCAACAGTATGAATGACGCAAATGGTTGAGGATTACAAAGGATTATTAATGAGAGAATGTATTTCAAGGACACGATAGAAATGAATGAATCATGGAAAGTAGAGAGGCATTACAATCATGAAGCATGACTGGCCGTGTTTAAATGTTTACACTTTGCTTGTTTGTTTAGACACAACATATAATTAACTTCTGTCAGCAGTTATATTTGCACACAATCTGATTAGTTCTAATCGAAGAGGAGCAAAGGTGGTGATGAGGTTAGGTATTCCGTTTATCAATTTATTGACGCAAAAGGGAAATAATTAACTGATAAACAATCTACTTTTTATTTGGGGATTTTCTAAAAACGTTTTAATGCTGAGTGTGTACATCCCTCTTTAGTATATAGTATTTCTTTTAACATTGTGGTCTACATCCTGAATCATGGCCTGGACAATTTAAAATGTCAACCAGGTTTACAAATATTTGAAGGATACTCCTCAGTGTGCCAATCACATGATAATATTCAGATACTTTTCTTAGTGGCAAATCTGTATAAGTAGCTCCCCAGAAGATGAACCACTTCCATCAACTTTCTTTTCTGCAGCAACACAAATATCAAACATTGAACTTTCATTACCGTGATGTTTGCAGAGTACAACAATGAGTGTCTGACTTGTTGTTTTATCAACATCGTGAACTTCTCTCCAGTTTCACAGCATTTGAAGCTCCACCATTGGGCGTCATCTGAGACAATGTCCCTCTGGACACAGACGTGCAGCAGACCCCACCTCCTCTCCAAGAAACAAGACGCTGACTTGAGAGATGTTAAGCCTGTTGTTGTCTCTTTGTAGTCATTTTGTGTCTTTCTTTGGTCACATGATGTCTCTTTGTGGTACATACAGTAGTGTCACTTTGTAGTGATTTTATGTCATTTTGCGTGTATTTGTGGCGTCTGTGATTCTATCCGTAGTTGTTTTGGGTCGATTTGTGCTCATTATGTGACTTTGTGGACATTTTGTTGTAGTTTCGTGGTTCTTTGTTGTTATCTTTTGTTTATTTTTGGTAATTTTGAGTCTCCTCCTGGTAAGTACATGTCTCTTTACATTACATTTTTATCCAAAGTCTCTTACATACATTCAGAGCTGTGGACAATCCCCACAGGAGCAATTTGGGGTGAAGTGTCTCAGGGACACAACGACATGCTGACTCTAGTGGGACTCGAACTTGCTACTTGCTACCATCAGAACACCATCCACTGAGCCACAACCTCCACTTTACATTAGCTAAAACCGTGGTGACATGTTGGGCACCTGGCCCTTTTCCCGCTCACCTATGTTCAAACAAGTGTTCTTCAATTCTAATAAAACACCCTTTACTTTTACTGTTCTAATTGACCAAGCCATCCTAATGAACTGTGATACAGCATTGAGAGAAAATAGGATACGAGGACTTGCGTGTGACTGTTTGCACGCCAATATGCATGTAAGGAACGGCTGTTGAAGCCCAAAGGTCAGAGGTCAGTAACATATAACCTTTGTCATTATCACCTCTGTCCCCAAATTAGGAACCCTGCATACACACTCTGTGGCCCCTCACAGATTCCAGCAGCTGGTATGAAAACTATAATCCCCGTCAAATCCCTGCAGCAGTGATGCAGAGATTATGAGCCTGCTGCAGAGGCAGTAATAGAAAGAACAGGCACACATGCATGTAGTGACACAGGACCATACAGTGCTATCTTTGCTGTTCATCCCACAGGTCGAAGGCCAAAGGCAAACAGCTTGTCTTACAGGATATGAGCTCCATTTGGAGCTGTAGCGCTTACATCGTGGAGCTGCAAGACCTTAAAAAGACCTTGAAATATATAAATATCAGTGTTTAAAGCCTGCAGGTCCACTGTATGGTGCGCCTCCTAGCTGCTGCGGATGTGGTGGGTGGTCCCTTGGAGGCGTGTGGCGAGTGAGCACATTGTGTTGCTGTTCTTACTCTTTCCTTAAATAAACGTACCATATGCAGCGGGTGACATGCTGCCTGTGTACATCCCTCCCTCTCTCTCTGGGTGAATGTGAGAGTGGGTGTTGCGAAGGCAGGGTGAGATTGAAGGCGCTAATTTCCTGTTCCCTGGAAGACTACTGTAGGTTAGTGTGACACTGACATAAGAGCCAGGTCAGCACAATGTGTGCTAATCCTGTTTCTGAGGATCCTTCACTAAACCAGGTGAGGATAACATGAAAACACTACACCTGAAAGCTCTGAGCCATGATCCTGGTCTGATGCTTTACTGCAGACAATCTATCACTTTATGAAGTTCAAAGGTTTATTCTTTACAGCAGTTAGAGAAAGTAAAAACTAAATATAATGTCATTTTAAAAATAACAAGGGCATAACTGGGTTGGTTACTTTCATTTAAAGAGGACACATTATTCTAAATGTTAGGTGTATATCAGTATGTAGTGTCTCTACATGTCTCCATGCTTTAATGTTCAAAAAGCTCTTTATTTCTTTCATACTGCCTGTGCTGCAGTACCTCTTTTCACCCTCTGTCTGAAACCAGAGCCCAGTCTGCTCTGATTGGTTAGCTGGCCGGCTCTGTTACGATTGGTCAACCACTTAGAGATGTCCCGCCCCTTAGCCTATCATGTACAATATGTTGGATTGTAGCCAATAGAAGGGATTTTAGCATTTGCAGACCATTTACATGCACTAAAACCTATGTAACACAATATTAGGACAACCCCAAAAGCATAGGGCCTCTTTAAATCCCACCAACACTGTAGATTACCTAGCCTAAAGTTTCAGGTAGTAACAGAGTGACTTTATTTCTTACTTAGGCATACAAAAAACAGGAACAAAATGTGTAAAAACTCTTCAGTCTTCAATAGCTCCCTACGACCAACTCTCAACAGTCAACTTTAATTTAAAAGTAATTTAAACCACTACATCTACACCTACATAAACACAGAGCTTCTTTCCTTTTGTTATTGGAGCTCTTATATATATTCTCAGTCCCTAATCCCATCAGTGAACCCGGCCTTCACAGCTGAGACACTGTGATGAAGCACAAGTGGGAGAGAGCATAATAATGGAGTCTCTCTGCACTCTGTCCTAGCTTGCAAAATGTCTGTCAAACTGCACATTTCAAAAAGAGTTAAAATGGGAAGTGGTGCCTCTGGGCATAGGATGCTCTCTCATGAGGGACAAGATGTGACTTGCCTGCTATTAATAGCACTTTGGGAGATAATTCCTGCCTTGTTATCTTAGCAGCCGTACTCAAGAAGCCTCGCCAAAGGCAGGCTCTGAGTTGTATAACCACGCTTTCTTTTATCATCTGTCTCATTCTCAATTCAATGCCTCTTCCTTATTCTTTGACATGTTCCCTTTTCTTCATGATTCTCTCGCCCCCTCTGCTTTCACTGTGAGAAGCTACAGGGCCACGGATCAGAGGCCAACAAGAACATTGTTAACACATTGCAGGAAATAATGAGCAGCTATTAAAACTACCCATTGATCTACTTTAATTTGCTTATCAAGTCATTGTTTCCTTTCAGGTCTCTGGTTTTAAATCAATGACACAAAACACATGTTACTCTGATGATGAAGTTAATTACTTCTGGGGAATAGCTATTTTCAAAAATTGTAAAACATGAAAGCTTTGTTAATGGTTTATTGTGAACCCTTAGATGCATAAGTGGGTCTTTGTGGTTTTCTTGAAGTATCTTTGTAATTAAAATGTTCATATTCCAGCTATTCCTCAAAAAACATGTTTTGGATATCAGGCCATTCTAATTTTTAATTTTAAGAAATTGTAGTTTTTGTATTTCTACCTCAAGTTTCCATTGGTGGGTCAAAAACGTTTTTCTTCAAAATGTAAAATAAATGTCTAAAATTATAAATAGTGAAAAATTAAATATAAAATATTTCTAGTGTGAACCAAAATATAATACTAAATATTATACAAGTGATTTTTCTTAACCAAAATGACATAAATGGCATAAAAACACACTATTGTAATACGGGTCCTTTCTGACCCCCTTATGGAAGAGCGTAGGGTCCAGTCACTCTAAGGGCATCTAAGGGTTAATGTTCACTTATTGTTTTACAGGCGAATCCCATGTCATGGACAATAAGATGTTCTTATATTATTTTATGTAACTAAGTACATTTGTGCACTTTATCACTTAAAATGTCTCTTCCGTCACTATTTACTTAACATACACAATACATAAGCAAGTTACAATATATTTCCAAAAGTATATAAAATAATACAATATTAGAACAACAGCAAATCGCTACATTTATATCGATACATCCATAGTATTTATCTAACCATTTAAAATACTCACAGGGCCGTTTTTCTGTATCAGAATTGCTTTAAACAAATATTTAAAGAATAAATGTAGCTGATAAATCTTCAACGAAGGAGTATTTTGTGCAGTAATGTTAATTTTACATTTTGGTGTGTATGCTTGCATCATAGTTAGTTCAGATTTGGTTTCATGGGATGCATTTACAGTAAGATATAATTACTCTGGAGTCTACTGGGTAAACATGGCCCTCTTTAAACCCCATTGTCTCTTTGTTTGTTCACTCAGTCTCTCGCATCACGACTGTTTAATGTCATCAGTGACTCAGTGCCATGTATTTGCTTTCGAATGATGCACAGAGAAGAAACCAATGTTCTCTAAAGCCCCCCATGTAACAAATTCTGATTATATCAAGGGTTGTCTTAAATAACACAAAGTACTGCATAGGGCTTAAAGATCCATTTAAATCCAACCATCTTAAACACACCAAACAAAAACCAGAAATGTAAGTTTTTATTTTTTCCCCATTAACTTCTACGCGTGTGTAGTTTAGCTTCCCTTCAATATAACGGATGTCGATGATACTCAGCTTGTTGGGTTTAAAGCGTTTAAATGTATGTTCCAGAAACCATGACCACGTTAATCAAGATGATCCACAGACCTTGTTGGGAGCAGTTTCATGAAGGAACTATTTTCTTTCTACCGAATGACATGCGCCAACGTATCACTGGGCAGAAGGAAGTTTGCGTCTAGTCATGGAAGAGGGGCCTAATTGCGCAGGAGGATACCGTAGAAAGAAAAACGTTCCTAAACAAAACTCCCCTCCAAAAGGTCTGGGGATCGTCTCGAGTAAAAAGGTCAAGATTGTTGGAAATAAACATTGATGTGAAGTTGTTTCACTAAATTAGACACTAACCTTGGGTACCTACATCCAAACAAGATCTAGATTGATGATATAGAATTAAAATAAGAGGAAAATACTTTTTAAAGAAGTGTCGAGCTATAGTTTTAAATGTCTGTGATTAAAAGAAAAAATAACTTAACAGTAGTCAACCTCCTTTGTTTATTTGAAATGTGTTATGTTCACTAAAATGTCAACAAACATCGAGGTCGACAGACTGCAGAGGCTTATATTGATTTTTCTGCTTTATTCTATCCAACCGTCCTGTACATGACGGGGGTCGGTGGGTCCTTGACCCTCTGTGGGCCGAGACCCCGAGGGGGAATAAAAAAAGGCAGATCACAGACGTAGAGTTTAATAAATCAGATAACTTGATTAACTGTCATCTTGGTTTCATACAGTAGTTTTTCCCTCATCTGTAATAATCCCCGGAGGCTGTGTGATGACGTTGCTATTATGATATAGTATCTGATCTGTGATCCACTTTATTTCTATTATTTGATGGTTTATTGTACATGTAGAGCAGCAATACGCCGCAGGGGGTCTGCTAGGCCTCTGATGTCACTCAATACTGATGATCTGTCCTGGGACGAGATCTGGATCAACATATCGAGACGATAGAGTCATGTCTGCCAGCAAAAAGTGGGGGAGGGGCTCAGATAGTCGCACGTCGGGGGAACAGATGGAAATGTGATTCTCAGTGTTGCCAGATTTGAAATAATCTTAAAAATGTGCAATCTGTTTGATCATTAATGCCCAATACTGTACGATAACATTAAGAAACTTTATTTTGTTGTGGCGCTTACAATAAATTGTTGGTTTTGATATAGAAAGATAAGTGGATACAGCGTTTAAGGTGGAGCCCTGTTCATTCCTATGACAGTTATTCAGGTGCCAATGAAGCTAAAATGGTTTGATTACTTGGTGATAAAACTTCCAACATGTTTCTGGGATCTTCCGCAAAATAGAGGAAGTGAAAGCGTTTTCTAAGAAACTAACCACAACCCTCATAAAAAGCTCTGTCTTCGCTTTTTCACATGAACGGAGGAGGAAAGATATCTCTGGATAACTTTGAGGGCCCAATGATTCAAATTAGGGTTATTAGAGTGCTTGTACTGGGAGGTTGATTTATGATATAACACACTTACAGATGTCTCTTTCCCAATGCAAGTCAATTGGAATAGACCGGTTTCTGCTTCTTGTCTCTATGCTAAGCTAAGCTAACCCTCGGCAAGAAAAGGGCTGATATCCACCAGATAAACTGTATCTTGGTTGATGCATTGCATTTCTGTTAAATTCTTTGTGTGATGTTGTATTGTGTTATAATGAATAGTACGAGACATTTCCAGTGAGATTGCAATATGTCATTTGAAAGAGTGAAAAGCATCACTGAGGCAGGTTTTAGTCCAAGGACTAAATCAATTTGTGCTTTAAAACTAAGACATCAAAGAGAGATAACAACATTTCTACCAAGAGGAACTTGAATAGACCGGAGAGTATAAAGGGTTACACTTCCTTTGTTTTTAAACTGGAAACCACTCTCTGGTAACTCGACGTAAAGCCTGCTAACAATCACACAACACATCTGAAGAAAAAGGTAAAGCAGTTCATTTCAGTGTCCAGGTGTGGATTCATTTTTATTGTATTTAACCTGATTACTAAATGTGCCTTTTGAGTGCTTTCACAATCATTCATTTATGACAATAATGAAAAAGAAGCAAACAGAATAAAGGATAAGGTCGGTGATATTCTGTCTTTTTCTTATCATGATCAAACCCCCTGAAAAGCCAACCAAACCAACAGTTAATTAATGATAATGAACAATATATACTCAGGTTGCTAAAACCTCATGGGAACATTTAATACTTTTATTCAGTTGTTTCACTTTATGGCATGTTCAGTTTTACCGTTGACTCCTGTTAAAGTGCTATTTGCATAAAAACGGCTGCGTTTTAAGATTCAAATGCACAAGAAAAAGTTGTCTGCCACTAAGGTTAGGCAATCTATAAAGTCTTCAACTCTCCAGAACAAAGGGACCCAGCGATGAAACCTGATAAAACCCTGAATAAAGCAGACGTCACGTGTCTCTCTGATGCTGTTTGGTTTAAGCTAACATTTGCTCAGCTTGTTTCTTAAGAATGTGTGTCCCGGATGCTGTTTGGCTGTCGCTAACGTTTACTTTAAGATCAGGCGTTTGATGTCTAAAAATCCTTCAACAGGTTAAAATATTGAGTTAAAAACGAGCCAAATCTAAAAAGTGTACGGTAAAAATGTGGGTTAAAACTAGCTACAAAGTCAATTGATGACGACTAGTGGCAGACAACGCTGACGCATTCCTGCCAGCCATTGCTGGCGTAGTACGTTAGCTTAGCGTAGTATTTCTGATAGTATCCTGTTGTTCAGAGGGTTTTTACCCAGAGCTGAATTGTCTGTTAAAGTCTCCTTAGCTCCAAAACAAAGATACTCTGGCATTACAACTCAAATTAAATCAGTTTCATGCTAAAAATCTGTGTTTCTCTGATGCTGTTTGGCTGCCGCTAACGTTTGTTCGGGTTGTTTCTCTGTTAGCTTAAGATCAAGACGTTTGATAACTAAAATCCAGTCATTGGAGAGTTCAAAACAACAAAGATCTAAAATGTGTATGGCAAAGTGAGGCTTAAAACAGGGTAAAAAGTATATCTGGCAGACAACGCTAACACATGCTCGAAGGGGATAAAAAGCAATCAAACCAGAGGAAACACACCGTTACTTTGATTGAATTACAGAAATGTCTAGGGTTAAAACTTGTTGGAAACATTTGTGATAATGTTAGCACACAATTCAATAACACAGATAACATAGCTCTAGTCGAGACAGTTTCATTCGGAAATGTTACAGATACTTTTAAGTATTCAGTAAAAAGCAGATTGGATTTGTTGCTTTATCTTAAAGACAACTTCAGGAAACTGCAGATATCACCTCTCGTTTGTCATTTCAATAATCAGCTCACACATAACTAACTAAATGCTTGGAGGACACCAAAATGACTATGTTTAGTTGCCAGAAATTGATAAAATCATCTTATTTTTTGTAGTTTTCTAGGTAAATGTGCTGCTAAGTAATCATTGTTGTCGTCTTTGTGAGCTGTAAGCACAGAGCGCGTCCATTCGGTGGTTAAGGCAATTGATTACTTCAAAGGACAGGAATAGACATGATTTGTGACACATATTGGAAATTCACTCACTCAGGCTCTGTGTGGGCGGGCATGTTGCCGCCATTTTGATTCTACAATAAATCACAAATGGATGTTGTAACGTTAGAAACTTCCTCTGGGAATACTACTTTCTTTTCCTTGTTTTAATGGAACGAGACCGCTTCTTCTAGCTGCCAACAAAACATTTAAAAAGGAAACCACAAGAAATAAATATATCAGGTAAATGGTTTTAAGCAAAGTTTGAATAGTCCACACTCTTTGTTCACTCTTCTATTGTCTCAGCAGGCATGCGGTGATGCATCTTCAGATAAAATATTATAAACAAATATATACACTTGGTAATATAGCTGTCTAAAACAATTCTCTCAATAAATGTAAAGTTACTGTAAACATGCACTCTTTTCTCACTGAGTACTCCTATGGTGCATTTCCACTGCAGGGCCTCGCTCGGCTTAGTACGGTATAGTTAGACCTTGGTAGGCCAGGCTCACTTTATGCTGCATTTCCATTACAGTTTAGTAGCTGGGGCGGTAACTATAGTAACGCAGTGTAGGCGGAGCCGTGACGTCTTCTACAATGCGAACCATAAAACCTACATTAGCCGTTAGCTCGTAGCACTCAGAGCTCACAGCTCCTCAGATCTGTTCAGAAACTAGACAAAAGTTAAACAAGTACAAACCACAGACTGCCTGTGTCATGGAGAATACAGTCGCTGCTTTATTTATGACTGTAGGCCTTTGTTGTGAGTGTGGACGGTCGGAGCATATATACCGTTAGCTTAGCCAAGCTCCATTCAGAAAACACGCATTTTAAAAAGGTGTTTTTCTGCCGTCTGTCTGCAGACTTGTCAAAGCATTAATTCATGGTTTTTACTAACCGGTATCAGCATGTTGTTACTTCGGCATCATTTTGAAACGTGTATTACAATTAAATCACGGTCAAATATGTTCGTTGTAGTTGTAGCCACTCACGTCACTAGTTTAGCATATTCAGCAAGGTTGTTGGCCCGGAAAGAACCACGATTTTGGAGGGCCAGAAAAACTGTGAACGAGTACCCGTTAACCGGAACTACCCCTAGTGGAAACGCAACACAAAACGGGCCGGGTTTGGCACGGCACGCTTAAACCGTGCTACGCGCTGCAGTGGAAATGCGCCATTAGCGCCCAGGCTCCATTAGTGACCTGAAAATATTATGATATGCTGTTTTTCTGTTATTTTTTTGGATACGAATGACACATGACTAACTCCATACTCTGTTTTTAACCAAGGGGCCTGGGTGCAAGAGTACTGGCTCAGTGTATTTTAAAGGGTAAAGGGTATAAAGGCATTTAAAGCCTGACCCTACAGTGGAGCTCAGTTTGAACCGTCAGAGCGTACATCAGTCTCTCTCCGTCCTGCTGTTAAAACCCACTTTACAGCAGACAGTTTCCCACAATCATCCAACTCAAATCACACAATGGTTCATTTAACAATCACACTTTTACATTGTCTTTGAAAAGGTTGGCAAAGAGCAGTTGCAGCAATAATAGTTTTTTCTGTAGCCAGGATGCTTGTTCTTATATGTCAGGCAGGAACATATCCTTTGTAATATGTCAACATATCACAGGACTCTTTTTTCGGGACTGTATGGCAGCAATGGGATGCAATAACTTCATAGCTCTTCATAAGGACGGCATGGTAGCTTGCTGCAAGTTGAACTTCAACGCTTCTCTGGTGTTTTTATAGCTTTAGGGTGAGTGTGTGTGACAACATTTCTAGGTCCATTAATTTCTTTAACTACGTTTGCTGCCAATATAGATGTTGAGAGTTAAGAAAAGGCGAGGTTATGTCAGTTCATATTCTGTGTTTTTTTAAAACAGCATGTATCATTTTTGATGTGTCTCTATTTAGGATATCCATTGTGTGGGACATTTTACATTTCAAGAATAAACTTGTATTTAGTTTTAAGCTATCCATGGCTTTAAGTATGGCAATTTGTATGTTGTTCGGCAAGTCCACCACTTTGGTCACGATTCATAATACTCAACAATTAGTGGATGTAATATTCTTGGTCCTCTGATGATAAATCCTCCTGTTCCTCTAGCGCCACAACAAGCTTCAGATCGGTGGATCTTAGCTTAACGTCTATACAAACTATTGAATGGACTGCCATCTGTAAGGTGGTACAGCCCATAAGACCACATAAATAATGACAAGCTTCGATGTGTTTAGTGCTAATTAGCAAACATTATCATGCTAACAAGCTGGAAAATAGGGTGAACCACACTTAATTAAGATAGCATTTTAGCATTATCATAGAGCGCCACAGTGACGCTTCCTAAAACCCGGAAGTAAGTTAGCATGTTACCACTTCCGGTTCCTTCGACCAAAAGCAATGCAATCTCTCCATAGGATGTTGGAAAGTAGCTGGAACTAAGGTCTGTGGTTGAGACACATTGAAGAGACGGATCACGTTTTGTTCTACGACATTAAATCCATCAGCAGTGACCCCACTGGTGATTTCTGAAGAGTTCACGTGTCTGAAAAACGATGGTTGTTACCAAGTGGCTGAATAGGACTACAGAAGTTGTCGAGGCCGTTTTACGTCATTACACCGAACACGTAAACACTCTAAGTTAGTTCCTGTTCTGCTTGAAAGCAAGTCCTCCTGCAAGCTGTTAAAACAAACGCTTCAACTCGTACCATTTAGAGTCTGTAGTTTGAATATGGATCTGAAGTTGGCGTGACGTTGAAGCAGCGACCCTGCTGTAGTTCCTTTATAGCATAACGTTAGCATTTTGCTTCTGGCGACTAGATTTATGATTAGAAAATTATAAAAGCAGGATACACATGTGGAGATTATCCGGCTGAACAAAACGTGATCCGTCTCTTCAATGTGTCTCAACCACAGACCTTAGTTCCAGCTATTTTCAAAATCCTATGGAGACATTGCATTGCGTTTTTGTCGAAGGAACCGGAAGTTCATTTCTGGGTTTTAGGACGCGTCACTGTGGCAAACTATTGCGTCCATGTTAGCATGCCACAATACCATTTAGCTCAAATTACCTTAAAACACACAACATTACATTTCTTTACTGCAATTTCTTGTGTCTTTTTGGGCAACATATAAACGCCTCTACCACTATATATCTGCTTAAATTGTGTTTAGCTTTTCGGGATGCAAACACTTTAATGACCCCATTTACTGACGAAGACCATGTATAAAACTCGAAGTGAGAGATAATTTTGCCATACATTCTGTAATTTTGATGCATTTGTTGTGCTTGTTTTCTTCATCAAGCAAAGACTAAGCCAAGATGAAACAAAACTAAACAGATCCAAAGCAATGAGCATCAGACAAAGCGGGGAACTGCCTTCAGAGAGAGAGACTGCAGCGGCTCGGCACGGCGAAGAATACTGATCCGAACTCCTCTAAGCTAAGATTTCCACATTAATAACAATGATATATTAAAAACACATTCGCGTGTACAGTATATGTGAGCTACTCCTACTTTCCAGAAATATACATATACGCCTTCTGCACACACTGTATTATATACTTTGCCATATTGTGGGGACAGTAATATGGATACATTCTTTAAAAACACTGAATTACACTCCGAATGATCAAACATAAGTCCTCCTAACATGTCCTTTACCTCCATTACAATCCCATTTAATTTGGTGCAACTCATCATGAATGCTTTAAAGCAGTAGGGACGGCTCTGGGATTTGCACACTTGACATTGTGAGTTGATGTTTGACACGGTAATTAGGCGTAGAGTTTCACGAGAGGAGAGATAGACCCTGAAATAGAGCGATACATTTAGTTCCTCTGTCAAAGCTCGGTTAAATAAAACCCCAGGGCGCTGCTGTTATACCCTTGAGAGGATTTATTTAAATTCTGTCCCGCTGGAAGTGTTTGGCACACGGTGCACAGGAGCTGTTGTTCATACAATTGGGATTGTTAGAGTTTCTTAAGGAGAGACACTACAGTGGAAACATATAATGAATACATGTCATCATGAAACTTCCCCAGTTGATTGCTTCCATTAGGATGATATTTAAATATGCATACGAGGCATTATGTTACTGAATATGTGCTTATTTGCATAAATCTAAACCTTGGATAAACCCAGATTTAAAAATGTTGTTTCACTTGGATCTAAAGGTTTTTACAGAGGGATTCTCGGAAAGCTCTTCCAATAATTTTTCGACATGTTTTCAGGAATTAAAAGCTCAATACATCAGGCTCTGATTGACATATGAACACAGCTCTCAGTAAAAAGCTTCACAACATAGACAGGGATGAAAATGGAAAGTTTGGTGGATGTAAACGTTAATAAAGTTATTTTTGGAGAACAGAAAGATATGAATGGTAAAATTCCTATATTTTGCAAAACACTACAGGAGAAATTGGAAGTAATTTGAATAGATATCGCCATGATCCAGTTCTCACAAATGTCCTGTTTGAATATGCAAATGAAGATTATGTGATACTAACTTCTTCAGGAGAATCCATAGAATTAATTAAAGAAACACCTGGATGTGTATGTCTCTGCTTGCCTAAAAGAAGACAGGTTATGAAAGCAAAAGTAGTCCAAAATCGTAAAATTGAGTGCATGATAAAACGTGTTTCTACCTGTAGTGTCTCTCCTATCTCTACTTTCCATCTAGACTAATTTATACAGTGAAATCTGTGCACATTGAGACAGGAACCTCCTCTGCCTGAAGTCTTCCAGCAGATCCTCCACAAAGTGTGTAAATACGCTTTAAAGGATGGGTAGGCCAGTGGCTAAGATCCTTCCCTGCAGGTTTCAACCCATAACACACGCCCCACTGCCATCAACCCCACAAACAAAACAAGTCAATAATGGATGAGGGCTCTCCTCTTTTCTCCACTGTCAGTCTGTGGGGAGGCCCTTCAGCGAGAGCTCTTACAAGCCGCCGCTTTTTCATTATTCATTCGGTGTGTTTCAACCGAGAGGTGGATCTCTATTTACTCACCGGCCTTGCAAACAACAAGGACGACTGCCACTTCTGCTTACTGTAGTGTTGGAGCTCTTTATTTCCCATCTTACAACCTGCTTTCCTTAACTCACTTTCTATACTTCTTTGCAAGGGACTCCCAGCAGACAGTTTGGTTTATCAGGCAGTGCAGGTCTCGCTGAGTTTTTTGGTCCGAGAAAAACGAAAATTCTTGTATTTGGGATGGAGGTTTTGCGAGTAGATGATTTGTTACACAGGAAAAGGTCGTTACTGGTTACTGAGAGTTTTCACTTTCATCACTGAAGGTTCCTCTGGGAATAAATTGCCAGTAGGCGTCCTGACTTTGGGAATGTTCCACGATGTGATCCCACTTTAAACTCCCAACAGTGGAGCTGCCTATACAGTGGGTGGCATGTGTGTGTTTGTGCATATATGTGCTGTGTGTGTGTCTCTGTGTGTGTGTGTGTGTGTGTCCTAGTCGCGGCTGTGGTTGCGTTTCTTGAAGCAGAAGAACGGCGTCTTCTGAGGAGGGCCCAGCAGAATGGGGACCTGGTTCTTGTGGGTGATCTTGATCTGTAAGAATCAGATAGAGAAGGTTAACGTATGGATACGGTAACATTTGGTATTTTCTCATGCAACAAAGAGATAATAACAATTCTAAAATGGAGATGGCAGCAAAACACACATCCTCTCTACTTAAAAATTATGACTAAATTAAAGAATAATACATAAAAAAATATAATACAAAACGATAATAAATTCATTTAAATATTTAATATTTTAATTAAAAAAACCAAAATGAAAACAATTAAAAGCTTAAATAATTTATAAAATACTACAAAAAAAAGTAAATAGCACATATTAAGAAAAATACAACAACAAATAAATAACTATAAAAAGCACAAAATAAGCAAAAAACTATCCATGACAGAAATGTATGATTAACAATACGGGTAAAAAGGAAATAAATAATTAGACTGATAGCAACTTTCTGATTGGGCCGTGGGTCCACATTTCAGATATTACGTCATATCGGACGCAAATCTGGATCAGCTCCGTTGTTCCCCGTTTTTAGAGATTTGGGTACGGAGGAAAAGAGAGAGGGTTTTGTTTTCTGACGCTGCGCTCCGACACACCGGGGACACATGTTGATGTATAGAAGACATCACAAAGTGCATTTTGCATTACGGGTCCCCTTTAAGTTAAATGGATTATACAATATTTTGTAACATCATTATCTTTGACAGCTCGTACTTTGTCAGTGGTTTATAATTAGTTTCTGGTCTATATATTCATGTCGTGTGTTTATATGTATTTCAAATAATTTAGTAATCATTAACAAGTACCCAATATAGAATATCAAATGTTATGGTGTGCAATCATTACACAATAATAATTCTTAGTTAGTAAACCTACCATCCCATTGTTTTCACAGTAAAATAACTATAAAGTATAATTAACTATTGTATACTGTGGTATATTTCAAACTTTCCCATGCAATAATGATCATAGAGTGTTTCCCATGGCTGATACAGCAAGGTCTCAGTATCTGTGTTTTCATGAAGTCCTGCTCTTCACCGCACACTGTTATAAAACTCCTCACTGCGGCCTTGAAACTAACCTACATACAGTAACACAAGAAAAAGCTTTTCTATCCTCCGCCTACACTATATATGAAATATCGTGAGGACAAATGCATAATAGTTGATTTCCTTATTTTCTTTGAAGAATATAGGTGGTGGACGTCGAGGCTGAGGATGTGCAGAGGAGGAGTGTGAACAAAAGAAGAAAGGAAATAAACAGAGACCTGGGCAAAAGGTGAGGAACACTTGGTGCAGCACATAGCATTGGTTATATTGGCTCTCAATAATAAATGGCTGTCCTATGGCATCAAGAGGACCCTTAGAAGACAGAACAAACGTGTTTCTCTGGGACAAAAAACCTACATATTGGGCTCTTTGGTCTTTGAGTATGATTGAGCAGGACTATATTCTATATCCAATCATTGCGTGAAGTCATCCACCAGCTGCTGCCATGTTCTTTGAAAACCTTTATTATGATATGTTTTTATTTTATTTTGGGGGAGTGGCTTAAGTAATTTGGGTTTAAGTTTCTTACGATAGGGGGTTCAGTTATCGCACAATATGAAGTTCAGTATCTTGCAATTAGGGGTGCAGTATCTGGTCTTAAAGCGACCTGATTCTACCTGTGTTGTTGTGGTCGTGTTCATGGACCTATGCATCTGAAAATAATTGACTGAACTCTCACCGTGCAGGGGGTCTGTATCTCTTTGATATTCTTTCTCTCATTAGTCAAATAAACTTACCAGTGGCAAACCTTCAAGGTATTCAGAGAATACCCTGGAACACTCAGATAAAACAATCGATTTAATTATATAAATAAAATGTATATAAAATGAATAAATGAGAATGGTATCCGTGTTGTTGATCTGTAATATTAGTGTTACGTTGATTTGTTTGTCCTTCGCGGACCATGCACTACGCATTTCAGTGGTTCTGTGTTAGAAAGCAACCAATCAGATCTTGTTCTGGGTCTCTGGTTAGAATATCCTTCAACCAAGGTATTCTACATCCTTGATCGAATGCCCTGGCCGTTGCACTGAATGAGAGCGTACGTTTGGACTGACAGTTTGATCAACCAATCATATATTGATTTGTAGCCAATGGGCGTATTCTTTCAGAGTTCCCCTCGGTTCCAGAAGGCCCGCTAGTTCACTGGCTCGAGACAGAGGATCTAGAACGAATGCAACGAAGCAATTCATGCCGTTTTATTGTTTTTAACGTTGAAATGACAAGTGCAACAGGTGAAAATGAAGTTGTTGAGGAATTGTTGTGAGTACCCTTTTCAAGACGACAATTCAGTGAAAAGACGGACATTATAACGCAGGGGGTGTGTGTGTCTACAGAAGGTCCAGTTGTGATAGACACGGTTCGCCACTGAAACCTAAAATTACAATTATAGACTGTTCATTTCTTTGTAAGTGAGCACATTTACAACATCTGCAAGGGATTAAATACTTATTTCCTCCACTGTATGTATCTGGAAATAATTGACTGAACTCTCACCGTGCAGGGGGTCTGTATCCAGGGCTCGCCATCAATCTGCATGGGCAGCCGCCGGGACGTCCTGCAAAGAAAGAGAGAGAGAGAGAGATGGGGGGGAGGCAGGGGGAGAGAGAGTGGGTGAGGTTGTGAAGGTCAGATCACACACACCTCTGAGGCACGAGAGGCCTGTTCACACTGCCCCAGGACAGGGTCACACACTGCACCCTTTGTTCCCATGAGACCCATTCCCAGACAGGCCCCCACTCTTTAAACTCACAGACCCACTGTATGTATGCACACACACACACACACACACACACACACACACACACACACACACACACACACACACACACACACACACACACACACACACACACACACACACACACACACACACACACACACACACACACACACACACACACACACACACACACACACACACACACACACACACACACACACACACACACACACACACACACACACACACACACACACACACACACACACACACACACACACACACACACACACACACACACACACACACACACACACACACACACACACACACACACACACAGAGAGAGTTGGTTTAAGACTTTCATGCATGCCTCTCTGGATAGAGAAACACAGTATGGGAGAATGACTGAGATGAATGCTTTTTTAATTAGAGACTAGGAAAATAGTCGGGTCAGTTTGTACAACAAGTGAGAGAATGACATGTAAACGGCTCACTGTAATAGGCTGAGAAGAATAACAAAACCACTTTCTTTGAATAAAAAAATGGGTGCGTTATACCGTCACTGACTGGAACTGTAACTCTCTTAACCGGCCAGTAGGGGCAGCAAGGGATCAACGATGCAAGAGTACTTTCCGGGATTTCTTAGGCTAAAAACAATTTGACCAAATCCCTGTTCACACATACACTGTGACTCTGAAACCATCTTGAGATTACCTGGTGACGCTGTATGAGAGAACGCACATGTCGGATTCATTTTGTTGAAGACTTTACCGGCTTCCTAACACAAATTGATGTCGAATTCAGCCCATTTGTGAATCAAGCCGCTCATTTCCCGGATAATTCAAAGTGAGCTCGTATGGGCTTGTTGAAATTGAAAGAGAATGTAGTATATGGCCCATTTGCACAAAGATGCCATGAAAAACGTCTGACTTTAGAGACTATTGGACGTATGTAGGAGTCAACAATACATTTGTCAGAAAAAGTCAAGAAACGGCGAGAGACTTGGTTGTTTGTGACGGAATTACGAGTGGGCCATGATGTAATCCTGCCTCATTCATTTTCAACACATTCGCCACCCTTTGCTTTAACTGAACTGGGTTTTTTCAAAAGGCGCGTTCACACCGCAGTACTTTTCCCACTTTAGTTCCGATTTAGTTCCGAAATGTCGCGTTCACACCAAAACGAGCCGGAACTAAAATTAGTTCATGAGAACCTTTTTTCCCCCTTTTCCGTCCCTGCTAGAGAGCAGGGACTTTCGAGGGAGAAAAAGGTTCCTATGTCTGATTGGCTGGGCGGATTGCAAACCATGCCCCGTAAAACTCCAAAAAGTTTTGTGAAGCCGCCATTTTATTAGCCTCGTATTAGCATTATTAGCATTAGCATTAGCCCAGCGCAGAAACGCAGAGAGACTAATTATGGCAACACAAAATAAAACATGGGAGCGGTGGAGATGAGGAGGTGTCGGCGTTCTGGCGATTTACTCGGAAGGCTTCAGTAGAAGCTGCTGGGACTCCCAGCAGCTTCTACTGAAGCCTTCCCCAACTCCGGGGACTTCCGGCCGGGGACTCCGGGCGGCAGTATACGCCGTGAGGTGGTTTGCGGCCTGCCAGTAAACCCAAAGCAGAAGAAGAAGAAGTGAGGTCAGCGGCTTCATTTGCCTAATCCTCCCCCAGGGACTTATTCCGGTGTGAACGCGATCTGTACTTAGTTCATGAGAACTAAAGAGTTCTCATGAACCTTTGTGGGAAAAGTACTGCGATGTGAATGCGCCTAATAAGAGAAAATACGTCTCTGACAATCTCCTGTCCTTTGCTACGTGCATGAAAGGGAAACTCTTATCTGGATCCAAGAGTTAATATATCAAAATGTCTCTAAACTGCTTGAATAGTTTAGTTCCTGCCTCAAAACCTGACGACCATAGAAAAGTTTGGTCTCATTTTATAACATCCGCAGTTTTATTAAATACCAAATATGGGTCCACCTCTCTAGATACATCTAAATCCAGTTTTAAATATTCTTATTGTATTGAATTGAATCTATTCTATTTCCTGTAAATGTAATCCTCAAGTAAAGTAGAGACAGCTAAAAAGGAAGGAGGACAAGAGAGCCATTACGATGCTGGATCCAAATCCAAACTCAACACCACAGACGGATCATCTCTCATCCTGTGATTGTGACCTCGCCCTCGCCTCCAGCAGCTCTCTCAGTAAATATATGACATGTATCATTTATCAGGTACAGGGGCATGTTATTGTTGAGATGCTGCAGGGATTTCACCCCTTGCTCAAAAACACTCAAAAGGAATACATTTTTGATCATACATGTAGAGAACGGAGACTGTTTTGTGCAGAAAGTTTCCAGTTGGCTGACCAGCAGGAGGAAGTTGGATGGGAGAGAGAGGAGGAAGATGGATGTGAGAGAGAGAGGAGGAAGATGGATGACATGTGGGGAAAGATGGAGGAGTTACCTGATGGTGACGTTGGCACACTGAGCGAGTCTGCGTCCGGCACTCTTCAGTCCGGTGTAGATCTGTCCCATCTCGATCGCCCCCTCCAGACCAACCACCTCCAGCAGCTGGTCACTGAAGTCTGCAGAGAGGTGTTTCCATAAGTTATAGACACTTTGACCAAATGTAATAATACAGGTACAAGAAAAGGTCATTGTTTGCACTGTAAAGCAGATGTTCACAGATGTTTATCCCACATCTGATGCTGATATGCTTATCACACAGTAACACAGCAGCATTATCAATCATTCAGAGTTGTTGTTTAGTTGTTGTTTATGTTGTTATGGGTCCAACTGATGAATGTAAATCCAATATTCAATCTCTTTTTGACCTCCCCACCTTCAAAGCACTGACCACAACTCACCTCTTCAGACTAGCTTTTAATGTGTGATTAATGTTGTGTCCTTGTTTTAAATACTGTTTTATGGCTCGATTTTAATTTGACCGTACATCTTCTTTTTATGTAAAGAGCCTTTGCACCTGATAAAGTGCTTCATAAATGCAATGTATTAATATTATCTTTTTAGCTCGGTTTTTGGTCTCTACCAATTTGTTTATACAATGGTACGTTTTGATATGTAATGAAAATGTAACTGTCATTGTTTGGGGTTTACAAACCACTGTAATGCAGAACCTGTTAGGCAACAAATGTACTAGATTTAAGCTTGTGGTTTGGGTTAAAACGACAAGGGTAGTAGTGTTACTTAAGTACGGAAGTTACATAACAAACGGGTCACTTCTGGTTTCACAGGGGAACGCCTTATGAACGATATTAGTGCATTACATTTTGTAGGTATAAGTAAGAACAGTCTATTGGCCTGTTCCCTGACAACAAGAGGAATTAAACGATAAGAGCAGTGAAAGTCAATCGAATAGTAAAGTTGGGTTAAAATTTGCTATGAAAATATTGATTTCAGGCTCTGAAATGCACAGGGCAAATAACAGTCATAGAAACAAGCCTTTTTAATCCAAAAAATACACACTGCTTTTAGATAGCACCTCAACACATTGTACGTGATAGGCTAAGGGGCGGGACAACTCTAAGCGGTTGACCAATCACAACAGAGCCGGCCAGCTAACCAATCAGAGCAGACTGGGCTGTGGTTTCAGACAGAGGGTGAAAAGAGGTGCTGCAGCACAGGCAGTGTGAGAAAAATAAAGAGGTTTGTGAACATTAAAGCATGGAGACATGTAGAGACAAACATTTCAAATATGAACCTGAAAATGAGTATCAAAGGGCCCCTTTAAGTTTCTTTCTTACAAAGACTCCCTAACACACAGAGCATGTCATTGCAATCTTAATGACATTTTGAGCTGTTTAAATAATGAAAGAAAATCAGTAGTTCATTGTGAGTGTCAAACCTTTTATTGCCTCTTTTATTATCTCCTTATCTAGAAATTCCCCTTTTGTGTTCTCTCTCCGTTTGGAAAGTGTGACGCCTAATGGTTAATATTTATAGACGTGATCATAAAGGTCAGTGATGGTGTCATTTGACATTTCACTCTCAATACTTAAGCCCATAAAAGAAAAATGATATTATTGAGAGCGTGTGTGTTTGTGTTGTCTCAGCAACCGAACAGGTTTCACAAATTAATTATTAGAGAGAAATCTGAGAAACGCTTCGTCTTCACAGCCAGCGTGATAATTTGTGAGGTGCTACAGCAGAAGCACATCTCAGACCTGCTTATCTAACTGTGTTCAGTATTATTTAATATCTGTGGTTGTGTCTGTACATGGTAACAAGAACCAAGCTGCAGGAGCACACTTTTCATTTGAAAGTCAGAACGTTTAGGGTTTTATTTTTTTTATAAGTAAGACAGAGAAAAGTAAATAGATATAAAATACATATGTTGTTGAGATCCATTACAGGATTAACCAAAACAACTCAAATGGTAAAGAGAGGAAGGATGCATGCCTTATCATATTGTAAATTATGATAAGCTGCTAATGCTAATTATTTTTAGATTCTGGATCTAGTAAAGGATAATCACATGTAGGCGGCTACAGATATTGTAAAAAAAAGTCTAAATCAAGATTATTCAGTACAAAGTGGACATTCATTTCTCAAACCATGCTAATAATACCTGTGTTCTAATAATTGGACAATATGGTCTGAAGCGAGACACCAAAACAGAGCCTGAGTCAAAGCTCTGCCTGTGCATCTTATCGCTGTGAGAGTCGATGAACTGGATCCAGGCAGGCTGGTGCCAGCTGAACACCTCCAACATTATCCAGTCATCTCTCATGCACTCAAAGAAAGCGCCAGGTTTTCCTCCGATTGCCTCTCTGAATCACATCGTAAAATATCAGAGACAATCTGCAGCACTTCAAATTGTTGTTGAGTACATGTTTCTAATGTTAATCCCAGAAAGAAAACGCATTAGAGAGACGGCAAAAGTACACACATCCTTTACTCAAGTAGAAGTACAGATACTCGTGTTTAAAAATACGGTAGAAGTAGAAGTACTGACTCAAGTTCTTTCCTCAAGTGAAAGTAAAGAGGCTTTGAAATGTACTTAAGTAAAAAGTACCCATAACTAGCAGCTGTTTTAAAGAGTACCTGACCTCCCTTTATATTAATAGAACAATAATGTCATTGTTAGCTAATGAATGTTTCCATGCTGAACAACGGCAACGTTTCCATTGGTCCCTCTTCTTTAGAGAAGACCAGGAAATGATGGATACACGGATCGTGTTCAAATCAATAGGCACGCAATGACTCTAAAGAATAATGATCACGCCACCAAACACACATTCAGACTAAAGGAACCAGCTGTTTGGAAAATGAGAGAAGTAGAAAGTACAGGTATTTGGGTTCAACATGTAAGAAGTAGAAAGTACAGGTATTTGTGTTCAACATGTAAGAAGTAGAAAGTACAGGTATTTGTGTTCAACATGTAAGAAGTAGAAAGTTCAGGTATTTGTGTTCAACATGTAAGAAGTAGAAAGTACAGGTATTTGAGTTCAACATGTAAGAAGTAGAAAGTACAGGTATTTGTGTTCAACATGTGAGAAGTAGAAAGTACAGGTATTTGGGTTCAACATGTAAGAAGTAGAAAGTACAGGTATTTGTGTTCAACATGTAAGAAGTAGAAAGTACAGGTATTTGAGTTCAACATGTGAGAAGTAGAAAGTACAGGTATTTGGGTTCAACATGTAAGAAGTAGAAAGTACAGGTATTTGTGTTCAACATGTAAGAAGTAGAAAGTACAGGTATTTGGGTTCAACATGTAAGAAGTAGAAAGTACAGGTATTTGTGTTCAACATGTAAGAAGTAGAAAGAAAAAGTGGTCAGAAAATTAAGTAGTGGAGTAAAGTACTGATACCAGAAAAATGTACTTAAGTACTGTAACGAAGTATTTGTACTCCACTACTTCCCACCTCTGATAAAGTATAAGAGTTTCTACAAGCCTCGACCAGTTTGTTTCAGTGGAAGAGGAAATAACAAGTAATTGAGGCATTCAGGGAACCGGTGAAACCCCGAGGTCTCAGACTGTTGTCTGTTACTCTGTAAAAAAACGTTAATCATTTCCCAACGTCGTCACACCTCACTCCTCCTGTTGGCTTTGATTTAAACTACAACCATGTTTGTTCTGTAGAGCAAATGTTTTCTGTCAAAGCATGGTGCAACAAGTCTGAGTCATGACTTCTCACGCTTGGAAGAGTTTAAAAAAAAGGTATGAACACTTTGAGGGAAGCAGGAAGCGATATACCATTATCAGATGTCCTATTATTGTTGTTTGAATCCAATATTTGTTATTTTGTAAGCGTGCATTGATTTCTGGGATTCACCAATGTTTTCTTATCTGTTCTTCTTTCAGCAGATCATTTTAGAAATGGTTGAGCGTACTCTTACCAAGATTAGAAATAAACATCTTGTTTACAAAGTCCACAAATTGTTGTCCAACGCAAGGAAACAAGAGCTTAAAGAACATGTGTTTATTTAACTCAATTTTATTAGTTTCTTTTGGTAACATCTTCTTCTGCAAGAGACAGGGGAAGGGAAGCCCACCAAGACATATCGGCTTTGCATTTATCTAGTAGAGGCCGAAAGTTTTTAGGGAACAGGTCTTTAAAAGAGTTTGCAACAAACACCCAGAAGTATTTGAACCCCTCCACAGCCCTTTTAAAGCGGAATAGGGATTGGGGAAGTGTCCCATTTTATTTACAAAAAATACTTCGCGCTTTTGAATGTTTAGTTTGAAACCTGATACACGGCCAAATTGATCTAAAATCGACAGTATGAGGGGGAGAGAGGATAAGGGGTTCGAGATCATAAGAAGAAGGTCATCAGCATATAGAGACAGTTTATGAACCATGCCATGACGCGTAATGCCCTCAAACCTATCATGGCTTCTGAGCCAGATAGCGAGAGGTTCAATGGCTATATTGAACAACAGCGGCGAAAGAGGACACCTCTGGCGAGTACCACGTTGGAGAGAGAAAGGGGGAGATCGAATGCCATTAGTGTGTACAGAGGCAGATGGAGAGACATCTCACTAATTCTTGAGGAAGTGTCAAATGATCTGCAACCCTGCCCTTATAGGGTGTTAAGGGGCGTTCATGGTGCTAGGAAACAATCATTACATTACATTTCATTTAGCTGACGCTTTTATCCAAAGCGACTTACAATTACCAATTACAGGGACATTCTCCCTGGAGTAACTAAGGACTAAGTGCCTTATTCAAGGGCACTAGTGGTGGTTTGAACTCACAACCGATCTTCAGCCCACCTCACTATCCACTGCTCCTGGTACTAGGATGGGTTAAAAGCAGAGAACAAATGTCACTGTGTGTGCTGTGTGCTCTGCATGTGTGACCATTAAAGAGGGTTTCATCCCTCCCAATATTATATTATTAGATCAGAAACACACCTCCAACTTATGATAAAGTGGATTCAGCAGATCTGGGTTGGAGCAGATTTGGATCGTTAAGAGCGTTTGGTGCATCTGAGTTGACATGCTTGTTTCTTCTTAAATGTATAATGAACATAATAAATAAGAGAAAATGTAAGAGATTGTTGCTAAGTCTGGGCCATTTTGCTTACCAATACAGAGACGATATGAATTCCTGAGATAAACTCCCTTGTGCCCTCTAACATGTTATTTCCAATCTATTCTAAACATTCATTGATAAAGCAATTCACGTTTTGATTATTATATTATATTTTAAACATAGGTGTTAAGTCTTGGTCGGTTATTCTCACTGTGGTCAAATGAAATCTATGCAAAACATCGGGGTAAAGTAGGTTTTAACATCTGGCCGATATAGAGTTTGTGCTACTTCTTCACGTGTGTTAAAGCGACTGTGGACCTGCGTGTGTGGCATTTACAAAGTGCTGCCATTTCGTGCCTGGCTTCAAAGAGGATTGCTGTGTATGTGGGAATAATTTTAGCTGCTGAGTCACTGGCACCCTTTAAATATTTCAAATGACAATTCAAAAGAAAATGTCAAAGCATGCAGAGAACAAACATTTAAAAATCAATCATAGGCTGTACTTTTAAATAAAATTGCTTGCACAACATGCTTTGTGCGAAAAGTGCTCGGGAGGAAATGAAATAAACGTCAACAATTCATGATTCACTACAAACTAAAGAGGTGTGTAGTGATGCAGCTGTTTCATACTTTAGGCATTACAGTAGCTGTAATTCTGCAGAGCGTTATGTTATTTTAACTTAATATGAAAGGATTGGATAGAACAGCTTGCATACAATATGTATTAAAGTATCTTAAGTTATGGTGCATCAATGCAGAACAGTTACATTACATTGCATTTAGCTGACGCTTTTGTCCAAAGCGACTTACAATAAGTACATACGACCAGGAAGACACAACCCTGAAGAAAACAGAATCATATAAGTACATCAGGTTTCATAGAGCCAAACATTTCAAGTGCTACTCAGCTGGCTATAGATAAGCCAGTCCTTTATTAGTATATAAGTGCCTTGTTAGTAATTCTATCGCTCGAAGTGGAGTCGTAACAGTCGTAACAGTTGGACAGTGTAGGTGCATAATCACTATAATAATGCTTTATACAACATATATGATAAGAAAAAGTTATTTTAAATAAAAATCTGCACCCTATTTCAAATGTTTTCCCCATGGTAGAAGACGTAATCCTGAATATTTAATCATTTATTCCAAACACAACAGGATCAGGGTATACAAAGCAGTGTTTACTTGTAGAGTGAACTCCTCAGAGGGTTGAAAAACGAATACCGAGAAATATTACTCAGTACATGATCTCATGAATCCTGATTACATGTTCATTATCCTGCATCACAACACAGGGACGATGCCTCATCTGTTTGTTTAGACCCTCTGAATCCCGCTGTGTCTCTGCAGAGTTTTCCAGGCAATAATTATAATAGGATTGGGCGTCCATTAAGAGTTATAGTGGACAGTTGGAGACTAAGGGATCAAGAGGAGGAGTGACACAATGGCTACACATGGCAGATGGGAATTATGAGGGGCTGGATGTTTATTAAAGGATTTAAATGTTTTGAAGAGTGGTGTAGGAATTAGTCCTGACCCAAATATGAGTCAGCAAGTAAATTATTTTTAAAATGTGTTTGTTGTCAGCAACCTGAAATAAGGGAGAGATTTTAATGTGTTTTCTTAGACATAAAATACCCCACTGGTGAATTTAAAAACGGCAGTTGCTTCAAGTGTCTAAATGAAACGACTAAACGGCATCACGCCTAACATTAGCCGCCTTTAGCTTAGCGGTGGTGACGTGAAGTCATGTGACCGTGCTGTAGTTCCTTTATAGCCCAACATTAGCCGCCTTTAGCTTAGCGGTGGTGACGTGAAGTCATGTAAGCATGCTGTAGTTCCTTTATAGCCCAACATTAGCCGCCTTTAGCTTAGCAGTTGTGACGTGAAATCATGTGACCGTGCTGTAGCTCCTTTATAGCCCAACATTAGCCGCCTTTAGCTTAGCGGTGGTGACGTGAAGTCATGTGACCGTGCTGTAGTTCCTTTATAGCGCAACATTAGCCGCTTTTAGCTTAGCGGTGGTGACGTGAAGTCATGTGACCGTGCTGGAGTTCCTTTATAGCCCAACATTAGCCGCCTTTAGCTTAGCGGTGGTGACGTGAAGTCATGTGACCGTGCTGTAGTTCCTTTATAGCCCAATATTAGCCACCTTTAGCTTAGCGGTGGTGACGTGAAGTCATGTGACCGTGCTGTAGTTCCTTTATAGCCCAACATTAGCCGCCTTTAGCTTAGCGGTGGTGAAGTGTAGTCATGTGACCGGGCTGTAGTTACTTTATAGCCCAACATTAGCCGCCTTTAGCTTAGCGGTGGTGACGTGAAGTCATGTGACCGCGCTGTAGTTCCTTTATAGCCCAACATTAGCCGCCTTTAGCTTAGCGGTGGTGACGTGAAGTCATGTGACCGCGCTGTAGTTCCTTTATAGCCCAACATTAGCCGCCTTTAGCTTAGCGGTGGTGACGTGAAGTCATGTGACCGCGCTGTAGTTCCTTTATAGCCCAACATTAGCCGCCTTTAGCTTAGCGGTGGTGACGTGAAGTCATGTGACTGTGCTGTAGTTCCTTTATAGCCCAACATTAGCCGCCTTTAGCTTAGCGGTGGTGACGTGAAGTCATGTGACCGTGCTGTAGTTCCTTTATAGCCCAACATTAGCCGCCTTTAGCTTAGCGGTGGTGACGTGAAGTCATGTGACCGCGCTGTAGTTCTTTTATAGCCCAATTTTAGCTTTCTACCATTGGCGATTGCATTTAGGCTTCAAAAATCACAAAGTGTTGTTTATAGGTGGAGATGATCCTGCTCATGTAAGTATCAAAAACATACATTTGCCACAGTTCCTATCTTCTGCAATATTCCAAAAAGCAATGGAAAAATCCCATCCCGTCTCCTCCAACAATGCAACATACAATAAACAAGTAGGAATAATGAACTATGTACATGTAAAACAGAACAGAATGTAATACACAGCACAATGGAATGAAATACTTCTTATACTTGATACTGGAAGTACAGATGGATGAATCTTTCTGCTGAGTGAGTGTGTGATGCAGCTCTCTCTGACACTGCAACACACAAGAGGTAGCAGAGTGTACACATGTCCTATTTCAGGATTAAAAAAACCAGTGCTATTAATTTCATTTCATGTGCAGGTGCATTATTAAATATATACATCCTCCTCTTTTGCACACCCACCTAAACATCTCCACTTCCTCCAAATACCAAAAACTGACTGGATGCAAAGATGGATGAAATGTGACAACGTTTTGAAAATGACACTTGCTCGAATGTCTCAGTGGAATCCAGTAGCATTCATAAAGCACTTTTCTGTTATAGTATTAAATATATAAATCAAACTCCTATGCCGTTAATTCATAAAAAATGTGCAGTTGGAGACTAATGGATGAAGACAAAGAGACACAATGGTTACCCATGCAATGAAATCATGCAGTGTGTCTCCTTCTGCAGTTGACAGACAGGAAGTGAGTCTTTGGTGCAGCACTGTCTTATAATGCAAGACAGAAACGGTCCTATTTTAGGAAAACAGTACAATTCATATATCCTTTGTCTGTTATTCAATACAAATACATAAATCCTTCTCCTTCGCATGCCCACCTAAACACCTCCACTTCCTTAAAAACACCAAACATGGGGAATTGGAGACGTGTGACACAATGGCTACATATGACAGATACAAACTAAATAAAGATGTCTGGATGTAAAGATGGATGTAGTGTTTCTTTCTCTGCAGTTAAAACAGTGTGTGATGCAGCACTGTTATTTTGCGAGACAGAAGAGGTAGTGTTGACATGTCCTATTTTTGGACATCAGCACTATTCATAAATCTTTTGTTTGTTGTATTATTTAAAAGATAAATCCCCCTCCTTCGCACACCCACTCCTACACCTCCACTTCCTCCAAATACCAAATATGGGCATGCGGTGCTGCCAGTGTCCCGGACCGAGGGCCTGATGGCTGAGCGATCATCAGATCTCTGCGCTTTGGACTCTCAGGCAACCAGCACAGTTACTTCTCAGTGAGGTGGAGCTAAGAATAGACCAGAACAGCCTCTTACATAACGCAGCCACGATGCATTCTGGGACGGGATGGCATTGCACTTGCCAAGCAGCGGGCAGCGAGAATCGTCTCTGCCTCGCTGCTCTGTTTCCTCTGACTGCTGTGCAGGCAACCTGAAGGCATTTCAAATGGCTTTGGAAAGGTGGCAAAGTTCCTTCTTTTAAGTTGTTGTTTCTTCTAATTTAAATACTTATTTAATTACTCAGTTCTTTATGACTTCAATTGCCTTTTGCTCGTTTGTTTATAAAGTGAAAATAAACTGCTTTTGTTCTGCTGCATTCATGTCAGTTCAGCAAATCATTTTTGTAAAATTATGTATTAGATATTTTTACTTACAGGATTGGCCTAGTTTTTGCTATAATTTGATGCCGACAGGCCCCTTAATCAGACTGGGAAGAATACAGATTATTTATAATATTTTCCAAAACATCTTCATCACTTTAGTAATTAATAAAGTACAAAACATACATTTAAAAAAAGCCTTGTGGCACCATGTTTTGTGTAAGCACTATCGCACCATGTTTTCAAATGCTGCATTTTTTCAGTAGCAAGTGGGTCGGCGAATTCAACATTTTTAGTTGCTATTGATGGTAGCATGGCTATTTATAAATGGCCTGTTTTTTCAAGGAATCCTGTTGATTCTCTCCCATCAGTGGTCTGCAGCATATCAATTCTTACACTATAGAATCAGCCTTTTAAACTCGACCAAGGTAGAACACACACGTTTATGATTCCTAATTGTAAAAAAAAAGGGAACTTTAGGCAATATAGGAACTACAGCACGATCACATGACTTCATGCCACCACCGCTAAGCTAAATGTGGCTAATGTCGTTTAATCGACACTTGTTAGCAACCTCTGTTTTTATGATGCATAAAAGCTTCAGACATTCATCAGCGGGGTTTTTACTGATGTATTTAATGTTGTAGAATAAAGCACTTTGTTAACCACATACCTTATTTCAGACATCTAAACAAACACATGTCCAAATAAACATTGACGACGACACGAGAGAAAGGGAAGTGGTAAAATGCTGACTAATTTGCGGTTTTAGAACTCATTCCTGCATTACTCTATCAAGTCACTCTATAACAATAAAGTTATGTCACAAAGAAATAATCTATCTCCTTCTCTTTGCAGCATTTATGAGCCTTTTCATGAGATTTGATGACATATATCCAAACGCTTCCTCCATTAAAATGTAGTGATGGGATATTTATATCAACGCTTCAATTATAAGACAATTTAATCCCACAGAGGAATAGCTGCAGCTTTTCATTGTGTATTAGCATAGAAGTGTTGGGCTATAATTATCAGCAGGCATATTTGTGTTTCCTATTTCCGCCCACACACACCCCCCCCCCCCCCCGACGGCCTGTTATTGTCTCAGGGTGGTCCGAGTCATGGCAGATGGTCACGAGGAACCGAGGCTAACCTAACGCCAGCACCAACTGAGGTAAAGGTAGCGGGGCGAGCACTTGGACTATTGTCAAAGAACACTATGTTACTGTAATACCACACACACACACACACACACACACACACACACACACACACACACACACACACACACACACACACACACACACACAAACACACACACACACACACACACACACACACACACACACACACACACACACACACACACACACACACACACACACACACACACACACACACACACACACACACACACACACACACACACACACACACACACACACAATATGGTCTGTAAACAATTCGCAGCAAGTTTGCACATTTGTAATGTTAATCCAATGCCAATATGTGTCTGTATATATTTCTATATATTCTTGTATCTTAGTGGGACTTCAATATTTTCATTATGTGTATTATTTAGATACTTATATATGTCCTTACTATTGTGAATTTGAATATACTTGCTGCTACCTACCTACCTACCTACCTACCTACCTACCTACCTACCTACCTACCTACCTACCTACCTACCTACCTACCTACCTACCTACCTAGATAAACAATCATGGGAGAGAACAGATTATATAAAGAAATGTCACTTATTTTATTCCCATTGTATTCAAAAGTGTCCATTTAAAAGATGGTGATTCATTAACTTGTAGTAAATGTATCACTGGAAGGTCGTCCACTCTCCCACCATCCACTGAGAGAGAGTCAGCAGTTTATTTTAACAGGAAACGTCTATTTCAAGCCACACAAACGCGTGAGGAGGGGGAGAATCAGAAGTAATTATAGTCTGCAGTTTTCTGTTGTGTGAGAAGAAAACAATACGCAGTCTCTGGATGGGATCGGCTTCATGGAGAGACACAGCTTGGGAAGCAGGAGAGGGGAAGGTGGGAAGTAGTGGAGTACAAATACTTCGTTACTGTACTTAAGAACATTTTTCTGGTATCAGTACTTTACTCCACTACTTATTTTTTTGACGACTTTTAACTTTGACTTCTTACATGTTGAACACAAATACCTGTACTTTCTACTTCTTACATGTTGAACTCAAATACCTGTACTTTCTACTTCTTACATGTTGAACTCAAATACCTGTACTTTCTACTTCTTACATGTTGAACACAAATACCTGTACTTTCTACTTCTTACATGTTGAACACAAATACCTGTACTTTCTACTTCTTACATGTTGAACACAAATACCTGTACTTTCTACTTCTTACATGTTGAACTCAAATACCTGTACTTTCTACTTCTTACATGTTGAACTCAAATACCTGTACTTTCTACTTCTCACATGTTGAACTCAAATACCTGTACTTTCTACTTCTTACATGTTGAACACAAATACCTGTACTTTCTACTTCTTACATGTTGAACTCAAATACCTGTACTTTCTACTTCTTACATGTTGAACTCAAATACCTGTACTTTCTACTTCTTACATGTTGAACTCAAATACCTGTACTTTCTACTTCTCTCATTTCCCAAACAGCTGGTTCCTTTAGTCTGAATGTGTGTTTGGTGGCGTGATCATTATTCTTTAGAGTCATTGCGTGCCTATTGATTTGAACACGATCCGTGTATCCATCACTTCCTGGTCTTCTCTAAAGAAGAGGGACCAATGGAAACGTTGTCATGTTGCCGTTGTTCAGCATGGAAACATTCATTAGCTAACAATGACATTATTGTTCTATTAATATAAAGGGAGGTCAGGTACTCTTTAAAACGGCTGCTAGTTATGGGTACTTTTTACTTAAGTACATTTTGAAGCCCTCTTTACTTTCACTTGAGTAAAGAAGTTTAGTCAGTACTTCTACTTTTACCAGAGTATTTTTAAACACGAGTATCTGTACTTCCACTTGAGTAAAGGATGTGTGCACTTTTGCCGTCTCTGAGGAGAGGGGAAGGTGAGGAGGGAAAGAAAACAAATGAGTCATGGAGAGGAGACGCATTGGGAAGAGCATACCTGAAATAGCACGTTTCTTAGAAGGTTCTGCCAATGACTTAATTTATTTCACTAATTACTCATTGGAATAAGTTATGAGTTAGCAAGGCCTCGTTGAGGTGCAGTGGTGGGAAGCAACTACATTTACTCAAGTACAGTTACTGTACCTAAATACCTTTTTGAGGTATTTGTACTTTACTTGGGGTGGTCTTTTTTATGCTACTTCCAATCCACTACATTTTGGAAGAGAATACTGTACTTTTTACTCCACTTCCTTTATTTGACAAGATTAGTTACTTTGAAAGTTCATATAATTAATACAAATGTCAAAGGAAATGAATTATCGCAGCTTTTTTATTATGGATTAATATACCTGATCTTACCTTCACTTTTTCCAGATGTAAAATCTAAAGTATGCTCACATTAACAGATCGTTAATTGTGATCCAGCAATGTAATAAATACACTCTTATAATGGCCAAAATGACTACTTTCAGTTGTTTAAGTTTATTTTAATGCTAATACTTTTGTAGATTTACTAAGTAACCTTTTTGAAAGAACACGTTTTGAGTAAGAGATTAGAAAGTGATTTATTTATGGTGTGTTTTCTTTGATTCCTTTACTGTATGCAGGAGTTTGATGGAGGGTTGATCTCAGTTTGCAGGTCTTTCTTTGAAGTAGACAAACAGGGACTGGATATTGGTCGAGGCATTTCGCTCCTAAAATAAAGGAGGATAGCAAGCAACTCTTTCTACCTGGCTAGATTAAGAAATACAAAATATTTTTCTGTAATTGGTTGTGGACAGGAAGTATAAAGTAGCTTAAAATGGATATAGTACAGGTCCATCAAAATTGCACTAAAAGCAGTACATTGATGAAAATTTGATTAAACCGAAAACAAGGCAATATTGGACTAATTGAAGGTCTTGAAATAACTGAGCGTTACCGAGATAAGTAACTGTCAGACTGAAATACTTTGCACTTCTTGAAACTGAAAAAACAACAACATAATGTTAACATGCCGGTAAGTCCAGCCCATTGTACAGAAGCAGCAGTTCCCACATTTCCATCCCTGGACTTCTGCGTGCTACATCCTCTGTATTTATGTGCATCCTTTCCACCTCAATCCACAGCAGGAAATTGAGGAAATCTGATCCAGGAGCAGGGAGGAAATAAACATGGGAGGGGAGAGATGGTTCAGAGATAAGAGCTGAGGAGGAGCAGGAGATGAATCCTGTTCCTCTGCTCCGCTGTTATCCGTCTTCAGATGACAGCAGCGCACTTTTGACCTGGCGTCACTTACACACCCCGACAGGTTGACTCTCTGTCTTAACACCACAACACATTTAGAAACCTGAGGCTTTACGTCCAAAAAACGAGGTTTTCTTTGTCACTTGCCCTGAGCATAGTTTACACCTTGATGTCAGAACGAGAGGCAGTTTTTTTTACGTTTTTGAGTATATATTTTTTAACGCTATTTTATTTCTGAAATATATTGGACTGTTTATTTCTGTGACTTAGTTTCCCTTATGTACGGATCGTCGGTCCGTCTGTCTGTCTGTCCATCTATCTGTCCGTCTATCTATCCATCTATCCATCCATCCATCCATCCATCTATCTATCTATCCATCTATCTATCCATCTATCCATCTATCCATCTATCTATCTATCTATCCATCTATCTATCCATCTATCCATCTATCCATCTATCTATCTATCCATCTATCTATCCATCTATCCATCTATCCATCTATCTATCTATCCATCTATCTGTCTATCTATCCATCTATCTATCTATCTATCTATCCATCCATCCATCCATCTGTCTGTCTATCTATCTATCTATCTATCTATCTATCTATCTATCAATCCATCCATCCATCCATCCATCTATCCATCTATCGATCAATAAAAAGAACATCTGCATGTGTTCTCCTCACCTGACATGAAAATCAGGTGTTTACTTGCTGTCTAAAACAGATAGAACATATTTTTGCATCAAAAAGAGGGATAATTTACAAAAGCGATGTGCAGGGGGAAATACAATAAAGTCAAACTGAACAGAAACTAAAACTTGAATAAGGTTAGTGTTACTTGTATCTGTATATTTCTTTTAATATTCTGTGCTTTTCAATAGTTTTTGGACATTCATGAAGTTCACAGAGTTCTGCAGCTTCTCGGACAACAAAGGTTTGTAGGATAACTTCACTTCTGAAATATTGCGGTCACAATATAATTATAATATTCTTTAATGCATGATTATTGTGGCCAAAATAATTCACAATAACAATATTATTAAGATATCTACTGACATTCTGGCAAAAATGTAATAATAATGCTCTCAGTCAAATGTATCTTTTGTGACGATTTACAAAATATAGTTATTTAAAAAAGGAGAAAAGAGGCTTTGTAACCAGATTTAAAGTCGTTTTTAGCTTATGACCGTCTGTAGTCCTTTTGCAGGCGACAAAGAGAACATTTATGAATTTAACATTTACAAAACAATCTCCCAATAATGGTTGGTCCTTATTTAATAAGATGAGTCATGCTGCTTGACATTTTTGATCAATTATTTCTCTAAGTGGGTCAGAAGCCTGAGACTGAATATTTAAGTGTTCATCTAAGAGAATAAAGTGAAAGCAACTGGAGAAAGATGAACAGAAATGAAGGGGATAGAGAAATATGTGTCTTTCCAGTTTTAGGACTTACTGTTCAAACTGGTTTATACATGCAATGATTAAAATGACTTAAGTGACTGTGTAAGAACAACAGCTACTATAGGCTGTCTCTGTGCGCCTGTCCCAGTTGTCGTTCTTGTCGGTTTAGTCCGTGCAGAACAAAAAGCAGAGCGATCCGCAGTGACTCAGAGGGCTGAAGTTTCATCACTGAGGTCAGAAGAGCCCAGGGCGTCTTTCAGTCACTCTGGGTAACCCTGGCTGATTGCATTAACTGCAGCAAATGGATTTAAAAGCTTTAGTTTATTGCGCCAGAGAAAGCAACTGCCATAAACAATTAGGTGTATGATAAACATGCAGGCACGCTACACACTGACAAAGGCACGCTAGTGTACACACTGTAAGAGAGACGGAGGCAGATACCTCTCTGAAACTAGAGCACCCCTCTCAGTGCTGTTTCCAAATAGAATTAGCAGGAGAAGCTAATGTGATAAAGGTTAACTCCTGAGGGACAACTCTGCAGAACAAAGATTCCATCAGACACCGTATGCACCATGTGAGTGGATTCACACAGAAGTATTTAGATGTTTCACTGAAACTAAAAGAGGTTCCTGTACTTTTATACATGTAAAAATGTGTGTGTGTAAAGTGCAAACACATTATGGCTTGACAGGGTTTTTTTGTCTCATATGGAGAAAAGAGAAACCTGGGGAAATGAAGTAAGCCCCTGTACATGACAATTTAATGTAGCTCAGCGTAAGTTCAATCAGGAAGACAACATCATCGTGTGTCACGTTATCTCAATAAGTGATCAGGGGCGTTACGCCCCGGCTAGCCAATCATCGCACCTGCTAACCCCTTTAAATCTGCTCTCCCCTCCCTGTCAGTTGTCATTTCAGGCGTCAATGCACAACCCTCCTCCACCCCTTCGCCTCCTGTCTCCTAATACAGGGCCAAGCTGAAACCTTCTCCCTTCAGATCGGACCGAACTACTATCACCACCACCAGTGTCTAGACCCCGGGGGGGTTCATCAGAGCGGTTCTTTCCCTCCTGAATGATCATCCTGCAAACCCGGGGCCTAATCGCCAAAACATCATTACAGTTACTTGTTGTAATACGTCAATCACTATTCCCGATGATAAACATGTACTCATACATCACGTCTCTCATGATTGAATTCTGATAAACATGCAACGTTGCATTCAATGCAATATAAAAAAAAGCAATAATTCAACAAATGTTTGGGTTGTGGTTGTATTAATGGTTCAACGTTTTTAGCTCCTAACAACGTGTTTCCCTTTGAATTAATCGGTTGATTGCGCTATGATTTATTGTTTGATTATAAAATGGGAAAAAGTACACCCGAAAAACAGTCAGCCTAAAGGGGACACTATTCTTCGTTCGTCCAACACTCCAAAACCCACATGATATAAGACACAGAAAAGCCTTTTTTCTTGATAAATGACACAATACACCAATGAAATCCTTGTATCCTCTAATTAGTGGAGTAACCTTCTCATATACGCATTACAACATACAACATTTAGCATTAGCAAAACACGAATGTAACATGCCCACCGCAGCATTTTGGCCATTTCTCCAATATCACGAGAATAGTTCATCAAAATGTGTTTCTGAAGACATTACAGGTGAGAAATAAGTCATGCATAGATTTACTAAAACTATCTTTATTGAACATTGACAGCAGGTAGAGTTTCTAGAGGCGGCTTTATGATTTGCAGCTTTATGTAAATGAGGAGAGGAGTAAATGAGCTTAAAGAGACGAAATACGGATCATGTGGACGCGCATGAACATTAACCCCTGAATTAACCCCTTTCTCACAAAAACAACGACTTAAATGTTGACCTAATAACAGGTATTCCAAGACTATAGCTGTTAGATTGTATGACGATGTGCAGGGATAATGTTTTTTCATGGTCAGCACATGTCATGAGATCAGGAACATCCTTGTACAAGTGAGGACAGCATGTTGGTTACACTTCTTTAAGAAGCTGCATTAGGATTACAGCTCGTGTTTACGTCAAGAGTTAAGACTGAAGGTGGAAGATTTACACGATGAACAGAGTCAATGGCTGCCGAAGCTTACCCATGTACACTGAGAGGAAACTGTCGGCGTGTACAGAGCGGTGTGAGACGTCTGATCTGTGTGCTGTGGCTATAAATACACTATTTGGAGTTGTGAAGGCTTTAGAGGCAGCAGCTAATGGGGCTTTAAAAACTACCACATTGTGACGTGAACTGTATCTACTTAACTGTACTGTATGTGTCTTCAAAGTCAAACAACAGCACAATTAAACTAATGGATCAAAGCAACAACTTCGATGTTATGCGAGGTAAAATTACGCATTTGAAAAGGGCATAATAAACTGGTCACTATAAATAATCTAGATATAGCATACACGTAAACTGAGATGGATTTCTTTAGGTTGGTCTTTTTAAAAGGTGGCTAAAACACATCTTGCTCCGTCCACGTCTGACAAGATCCCAACATTTGCTTTAAACGGGCTATCCAACTATTTAAGGGCCTTAACTGCAGTTTTTTTTGCATGTTAATGGTTTGAAAAGGTTAAAGTTCCCCCAGACAACGCCTCCATTGGACTCCTTTGTAAACTTCAGGAACATAGTAATAATAATAATACATTTTATTTCAAAGCGCTTTTCCAGGTGCTCAAAGATGCTTTACAGTGGTTTGATAAAACATGATAAAATAGAATAAATAATAGAAATACAAAATAAATGAATATTAAAACAGCAACACAGCATAATTCACAAATTAAAAGCCAGTCTGAAGAGGTGTGTTTTGGTCGGTGTTTTGAAAGTGGGGGGGTCGGTGTAGTCTCTGATGTGTTGTGGAAGGGAGTTCCAGAGGGTGGGGGCAGCGATGTCCCCCCAGGTTCGGAGCTTGGTTCGTGTGGGGATAGAGAGGAGGTTCGCTTCTGATGAACGAAGGCTGCGGGAGGGGGGTTTAGTGGTGGATCAGGTTGGTGAGGTAGGGGGGGGCCTGGTTATTGAGAACTTTGTGTGTTAGCAGAAGGATTTTGAAGTGTATTAGTTGACGGACAGGGAGCCAGTGCAGGTTTTGAAGGACGGGGGTGATGTGGTCTCTGGAGCGGGCGTGGGTGAGGAGGCGGGCAGCGCAGTTCTGGATGTATTGTAGTTTATTTAGAATTTTGGATGATGAGCCATACAGGATGCTGTTGCAGTAGTCCAGTCTTGAGGTGATAAATGCGTGGATGAGGGTTTCAGCAGCCGGGAAGGAGAGTGAGAGGCGGAGGCGGGCGATGTTTTTCAGATGGAAGAAGGCAGTCCTGGTGATATGGTTTGTGTGTTTGTCGAATTTGAGCTGGCTGTCAAAGATGACTCCAAGGTTGCGAATGTGAGGAGAGGGGGTTAGAGTGGTGTTGTCAAGGGTGAGGTTGAAGTTCTGAGTGGTGTTGGTGCGGGATGTGGGTCCGATTATGATGATTTCTGATTTGTCGCTGTTCAGTTGAAGGTAGTTTGTTTGCATCCAGGATTTAATTTCTGAGAGACAGTTGGTGAGTGTGGAGTGAGTTGTGGCAGTGATGGTTTTTGTGGAAATGTAGAGTTGGATGTCATCCGCGTAGCAGTGATACTGGAGGTTGTGGCGGCGGATAATTTTTCCAAGGGGGAGGATAGAGGATGAAAAGGAGAGGACCAAGCACCGAACCCTGGGGGACGCCTTGGGACAGAGGGGCAGTGGAGGAAGTGCAGTTATTTATGTGTTATTGGAGCTGAGGTGGGATTTCAGTTGGGAGGCTACAACACGTTCCAGTAGTTTTGATAGGAAGGGGAGATTGGAGATGGGCCGAAAGTTGGACATGACGTCAGGTGTGAGTCCAGGTTTTTTCAGTATGGGTGTAACAGCAGCCAGTTTGAGTGAGGGGGGGACTGATCCAGAGCAGAGGGAGGAGTTAATGATTGTGGTTATGAGTTGGGAGATGGGAGGGAGACATTAATAATAATAATAATAATAAATAATATTTTTATAGCGCCTCTCAGGAAACCCAAGGTCGCTTTACAATTTGGGTAGGGGGGGGGGGGGGGGGGAGTAGGGGAAAAGAGGCAGACAGGTTAAGGGGGGTGGGGGGGGGGTGATGTAGCGGAAAAATTCCCTGACAAATTTAGTTGGTATGGGGTCCAGAGTGCAGGTGGAGTTCATTCCAGCCATGGGTGGACAGTTGCATTGGGGTCACAGGGGAGAACCGTGATAGGGGCTGTGAGGTGAAGGGGGGGGAGCCAGGAGGGGAGATGGGGAGGGCTGTTGAGGAGGTCAGGTTTCTATAGATGCTGTCGATTTTGGATTGAAAGAATGAGAGGAAAGAATTGCACTGTGCGGTTGTGAAGGATGGGGTGGTGTTGTCACAGGGTTTAAGGAGTGTGCTGATGGTGGAGAACAGAGCCTTGGGGTTGCTGGTGCCGGAGTGTATCGGTTGTGAGTAGTAGTTGGACCGGGCTGCTTTGAGTGCATTATTGTACTGATGTAGGTAGTCGGTGTAGGCATGGAGATGAACTGTTAGAGTGGTTTTCTAATGAAGGTGTTCCTTTCATTTGGCGGAGTTCGGGGGTGTACCAGGGAGCTGAGTGTGTGAAAGAGACAGTTTTGGTTTTTTGGGGGGCCAGTTCATTAAGACAGGAGGAGAGGGTGGTGTTGTAGTAGTCCACCAGTTGACATGGATTGTCAGGCGGGGGGGGGGAGGGAAGGCGGACATCTTGCAGGTGATGCAGGCTGAGAGTGCTGAGGGAGACAGGGATTTAAGGTTTCTGAAGGTTATTGTGCGCTTGTGTTTTTGGATGGGGATGGGGATATTAATGTCCATGGTGATGGCCAGGTGGTCGGAGATGTGAAGGTCGAGGCTGGATAGGTGGTGGGCGGTGAGACCAGTGGAGCAGACTAGGTCCAGGATGTATCCACGGATGTGTGTGGGAAAATTGATGTGCTGTGTAAAGTTGAAGAATTGTAGAGTTTCCAGAAATTCGATGGCATATTTACTGGCGGTAATGTGGATATTGAAAGTAGTGACATCATTATGTAACACTATCTATTGGCTCGCGCTCCAACACATTGTACGTGATAGGCTAAGGGGTGGGACTCCTCTAAACAGCAACAGAGCCGTCCAGCTAACCAATCAGAGCAGACTGGGCTCTGGTTTCAGACAGAGGGTGAAAAGAGGTGCTGCAGCAAAAATAAAGAGCTTAGAGTCACAAAATACAAATATGAACCAAATATGTCTTCTTAAGCATTGAATCCCATCCAAACCGGAATATATGATGCAATTCGCAAGAAACGGAGGACAAATGCTATATTTAAACAAAATGTGGAAGGCAAGACATTAGGAACAAGGATGTGAACTCCACAGAAAAAGGAAACAGAGCTTCATTAGAGTAGCGACGCATTCAGTCAGAAATATACAATAGTTTAAATATCTTTCCCAAATTATACTTAAAACATGCAGTATAAGTTCAAAGATTTCATCTACATACAGGTAAAGCCCATCACCTCACAAACACCTTAAAAACGACCCTATAATAGTCGCAGCTGTTGTTTCTTACGCTACATTTCCTTTCACCATGTCTTCCCTTTTCTCCCGTCTTTTTGCTCTTCCTCTCATCTGGTCTTTACATCAGTATAGCCCTGAGATCTCCATGGAAACAGGGTTTAGTTCAGTCAGCAGGGATGTAGAGAGAAGTGAAGAGAAACGGGAACATGGGATGATCAAGAACAAACCTTGACGAGAGCATAAAGTGGCTTTTATTTTAAGGTTTGTACATTAAAAGCAAACCTAACCAGCGGCTGGACGTCACTCATCTTGGAGCTACTTATAGAGAAAACATATACTGGTAAACAGTTAAAACTAAATGTTGAAGAGCATATATAAGTGGTTCTCAATTAAGATGGCTTTATCGGCTACCAATTTCCCCATAACTGAAAAAAGGAATACAATTCAACTGTATTCATTTAACCCTCATCTAGTTTAAACATGCAAACAAATCAGCTATAATATTATATGTTAAGATACATATAGAATATAATATTCTTTAGAGGTTTGTGCTACAGGTGGCTTTTTCTTGTTGCTGCAACATATAAAATGCCTGATGAAGAAGAAGGAGTAGTAGAAGAGGGAGAAGTTTGAAGAGAGGAAAAGGAGAAGAAGAAGAAATTGTGACGTGAGAGAAGTCCTTGACTTGATATAAACCCTGTAAGTCCATCAAGGACCAAACTGTTCACTCGACCAAGAGGCAAGAGCATGATCTCAGAAAGAAATTACACAAGAGTTAGGTAGTCAAATAAATCTGTAAGGAAACAGAAACTTATAGTACATTGAAGGAATTTCATGTTCACTTCAATAACGCTATAGGGACTGGGGAAGTTTTAAAAAATATAATCAAAGCATCACCAGGGTATATGCAGGAATCCTGAAGTCAGATGTAATACCTTTTAAGACCCTTTCCATACATTTTAAGACCTCATCGCCACTTCGAGTTCTAACCGGTTACCTTGGCGACACACTTCACCTCACATTGACTATACACAGTATTGATTGTCCTTCCTCCTTATCTTCCAACCATTTGGACGCAGACTTGCATTTCCCCATAACGATGTTGTTTAACAACCGGCGTAAACGGACGTCGCGCTATCAAGCAGTGAGCGTGCGATGTCCTGTTCAGATGACGTCAAATCCAACGGGATGCCATCAATAAACTACACAGAATCACACTACACACCTACAATATGACTACATTCAGGCAGACTGTAGAATACAACCTCTCTGGACCATTTATATACTTATTGATTTAAATGCCTTTTTAATAATGTATTTGTTCTTAAATGTCGTTTGCTTTTAATCTGTAAAGCACTTTGAATCGCCACGTGCTGAAAAGTGCTATATAAATAAAATTGCCTTGCCTATTGAAAACAAGCTACAAAATGTAATACCTTGGAAAATGCCGTTTAATACTTTTTAATAGCCTTCATTTTCACTAAATTGATGTATCAACTTTTAATAGTTTTTAAGACCCCGCGGACACCCTGATCACAGGCCAATATATTCTCGATTTGGTTGAGCTCCAAAAACATTAGGATTTACATTTCTCAAAATGTATTCATCTTTTCGTCATAACCTTCCTATTTTCTCAGTCTTGTAAAAGCTTGAGAGCCACAGAGGAAATTGTAAAATACTTTTCTAAGGCACAGTCTTACTCCTTGCGATGAGTAAACTGACCTGCATGTGTACAGTAGCAGCAGATAAAAGATACAAGTTTATCTTTTAACACGGCCTGGACATTCATTTGAGAAGCCCTCAGGAACAGCAGGGGCTAAAATGTGCTTTCCAAATTCACATCTGTAATTTGAAAGATGCGTCTGTTAATGAAGGCCACAATAAAGTGATTTAAAAATGTAACTTTAAGAGTCAAAGGCCCAGCTGTGATGGAGTGACACACTGGGAGAGTTGAAAAAATAAGCAGATGGTTAGCAGTGTGAAGTAAATTAGAAAAATAATACTGTTTTGTAGATTAGAGAATAAATTAAAAAGATGTCTGATTAAGAAATAAATATTATGTACCTAGGCAACAACAAGGTAATGCAGGCATTTTGAAAACCTGACTGGAAAATGGTTTCTCTCATCAGGACGAAAAACTACTATTGAGTACAAGTACATTTTAAGTCAATTATAGCTGCAGAGAGAAGTGAATAGAAGGTAATAATATGAATCACACTTGTGCTATATTCAGTTCGAACCAAAAACAAGCTGCTGCCACACATTCAGGAACCACTTATGGCGCATTTCCACTGCAGCGGGTAGCCCCGTTTAAGCGTCCTTAATCGTCCCCAAGCGGCCAGGCCAGTTTTTGGTGGCCTTTCCATATAGCGTAGCATCGGCTAGCGGGTACTTTTTTCCCTATTTTTCCGGCCCCATAACATCGTGGTTCTATCAGGCCAGGGCTGCACTAGTGACGTCAACACTCTCGACTGCTGATTGGTCAGAGAGAATCGTCACAAGATCGCGTGCGAGATCATCCCTAGCGTCGCATATATATCTAGAAGCAAGCTTGCAGCATTTTTAATGATAACAAGCCACACACCAAGAAACAAGTAAACGATCGCTTCCACATCCCCCCATTGTTGTGTGTGTTTTGTGAGTTGTGTCGCATTGAAGATGACGCCACTGCAGTTTTACCCAGCGTCGCTCCGCCCAAAAAGCCTGCCAAAAAGCCGATCACTCCGCCTACACTGCTTTGCTATCGTTGCTACCCCAGGTCCTAAACTGTAATGGAAATGCGCCATGGCCTCGGACGGCCAGCGAGGCAGCCCGAGGCCTGAGCGAGGACGCTTAAACGGGGCTACCCCGCTGCAGTGGAAATGTGCCATTAGACACCCTGCAGAGATTACTTTGGTTGTAACCTTGATTTAAACTCACATCACTCAAACTACAGTGCTGGGTTTCCCACGGTGATATTATAGTGGTGCACCGCCTGACCCTATTAGAGTCTAAAAATATGATTTTTTGTGTGAATGTAGAACAGAGTGTAAGGGTTCAATTAGTCACTCTCAGTTGGGAGTGTGTGAAGAGAAAGTCACCGTACGAGCAGCACTGCAAGCAGGCAGAGGTCATATTGGTAATAATAAACCACTAGCTGTACAAGTAATAATAGTCCAGGCTTGAGTTGAAGTCAGATAGAGACCACGTCAGGTTTTTTTTTAACGTTGTAGTCTGTCTTGTTTGCACTAGAGCAGGGGTGCCCACACTTTTTTGGCTGGTGAGCTACTTTTGAAATGACCAGCTCACTGAAGTCTACCAACCAAAAATAAAATCCCAAATTGCAAGGGTTGCTGAATAACACGTTTTATTTATACATGGGATAACTACAATAGGGCTGCAACAAACGACTCATTTGATAATCGATGAATCTATCGATTAATGAAACGATTAATCGACTATTCGGACTATTACTGTACGCCTTGCACAATTTCTCAAACGCTCTTATTTAGCCATCAACTTTTAGATTTAGCTTGAGGTTGTTTTAGGCATGTGGAAACTAGCAATGAAGACAATAAAGATGAATACTTGATTCAAAAATACATATATTATTAAATTAACTTAACAAATTGTTTACAAAATTAGCATTGCTTTTTATTTAAATTAAATAAATAATATTTCACATCAAAAGAAACAACAATGTTTTAACAAATCGTATTAAATAATCTGATGACAGAACTGTAAACAGAATAGCTGAAACTTTAACAAAATAAAGAGTAACTCTGTTACCTCTAATCATTAACCCATGTTTGTAAAATTGAGTTAACTCTGTGTGTTGCTGCTAGCATAGTAACCAACTCGGTATCACTTCAAGACGTGAACATGTGACGATTTACCATGCTGGGAGACATGAAGATGTCACCATTTCGTCCCTTCAAACGTGACAGTTACACGGTATTGTTAACCCATGTTAACCAGTGGAGAAATAACCGCAAATGCCAAGCAAATGCTACCCCGACGAAATGATTTATTTTTTAATAGTCACACTCGATTACGCCGATTTTCTTGTTGCCCCAGCTGGTCGACACCTCTTTGAGCAGAAACAAAGGCTACATTAATGTATTACATCGATGTGTGTGGATGTGGAACCAGAAACAGATGTAGGCAAGATCCTCAGCTCGATGATTGGATGGTTTAGCCGCAATGCATGCTGGGATTTGGTGTTTATGTGATGTGAAATCTGAAAACGTTTTTTAAAAATAAAATAATACTTTATTCCGAGTGTGCTTGCTTTTCTCTTTGAAAGTCATCACATAACGGCATTGTAATACACGGTTTGGCTGCATTAAATATTACATATCTGCCGTAATTCTCTATGTATAGAGCCCTGCTGAGAAGACTTCTATACAAACAGGAGAACAGCCGCCAAAACGGAATACGTGACGTGGATCATAAATACAACATCTTACATTTCTTTTCACACAATACGTCTCCTTGCAGTATCAACACTAATTCGGCTGACTTTTATATTTGATCCAATTGGTAGATAGGCTGTATTTACACCATAACGGTGCACAGCTGATAGAAAGGGACACCTGGTGGTTAAAGTACGTTATTGAATTGTATTGTTTAGGAGCGTTTAGAGCGAAGCGAATATTCGCATCGCGTCCGGTCTGAACGCAGCATTAAAGCGAGCTCCGCGCTGCACTGGAAACGCGGCATTACATCACCAGAAGTCCTAATTTAAGGGGTCATTTCTCCCCAACATTTTTTTTTTACTCACTATATCAACAGCCCCACCAAAAATATTTTCCACCAGCCACCACTGACTCTTGGCAACGAGCATTGTCCACCTCAAGACGGGTAACATTTAACCACACTTTGGAGCACTTCTCTCTGCAATCCCAGCCGTGTGTTGCTGCATGTAGCAGCAGTGTGTGTAAACTGCCCCGCCCCCTCGCACACAGACGGGGGAGAGAGAGATCTCGTCTGGATTGGAAAGATAAAAAATACACCGACCATAGATGCATTTGTTTGTCTTTTTGCATATTAGAAACGAGATGGCGACACTAAGACTGAGATAATGTTTGTGTAGCAATAATACATGACCTTTCTCTTTCTCAACTCGGAGGGAAGTCGCTGTCATATGCCTTGTGAACACTCCGATAATGCCTCTCCACGTTACCTTTCTTTGGCAGAGCGACGCTTGCTTTACAAATAAGGCAAATAACCTTTGAATGTGACATCACAAACAAATATTCTTCCTCCCATTCTGGGTGGAAGTGGTTTGTCTTTAGCTTCTTGCTCGGTCCCGCACTCATTTTGTTTGTCTCTTTAACTTAATTTGAGTTTTCCCGGCACTGACTGATTTTGTATCGTTTTGCATTTTGGGTTAACAGACTGGAAAGCGATAGGTCGCTTTTTCTGTCAATCAAGTAAACTCCTGAATTAAGTGGCAGGGAGGCCAAGGGAGGAGGGATCAAAACCTGTTTTGTCTATTTTAACGGAGCTGGATTATTTTTTTATGAATGACTCGCGATCTACCAGCATTGCCCCCGGTCAACCGCGGTCGACGTACTGGGCACCTCTGCTCTAGAGTCTCTGATCGGATACAAAGAAGAGCCTAAAAAGAGCACATATTGACATCTCTAAATCTTTGCTTGGTCTTTACAATACTGTGGCTGAAATACATTTAATAGTATTTTTTTAATAACCAAACACACTGTTGCCTCGTTCATGATGCAAAGTTGAAATTGCACAGTCATCATTCATCTGCTTTGACTCACCTTGCATGCAGAATTTGAGTTCTTTTGCGTCCGTGACGGTGCTGGCTGGCATCCGGTCGGGAACTTTCTTGCTCATGCGGTTGTAGTTCCTCCTCTTCTTCGACTCGCCCCACAGGTTGGAGCCGCCGTGCATGCTGGGAATGTTGAGCACAGCTATTCCCTCCAAGGAGGTGTTGCTGAGGTCCAAGATGATACCGTCGCACTGAGCAGAAAATTACGAGAAAATAGAGTAAGACAGAAAGATAAGGACAATGAAAAAACATATAGGACAGGAGCAGCTAAAAAGAAATAATAATACATAAAAAGAGTTATGCCCCCGTTTGTGCACTGAAGCTGTAGGATTACAAATGCGAGGTTATATATTACATTAGATTCAGTTTGCAGGCGCTTTTGTCCAAAATCACTTACAATACGGGTATTCAAACCAAGTGGAAGCAAGAGTATTATCCACATTTGTGAGTGTATCCCTTTGAAACAAGTTTTTGAGATGTTCGAAAAGAAACAAGAGATACTGTACGTAAATGCTAGCAATGGTTATTGAGTTGTACACTATAACAAGTTGGGTTGTAGCCCGCAGCTCAGAACAAAGGAGCAAGATTTGTGACAAAAAGATCATCTAAATGTCTAGAGGCAAAGGAGCCCAATGCTCTGGCAGGGATGTAGTGGTTGACCATAGCTTGGGGGCAAAAAGGAGCAGGTCCCTGAACTGGATGCAAACAGCAACACAGGGAGAATTTGAGTATTGTGAAAACATTTGGAAAGGTTGAATACAAAGCAAGCAGCAGCATCTTGTATCAGCTGCAGAGGTCTACTGGCTGTCACCTGGATCAGCACCTTGGACTCCTGGACTTGGATGTAAAGGAGGAACTGAGCAGGACTGCTGCAATGTTTGTCGACAACATCATTTTGATTGACAGGGTCAAGGCCACCGTGGTGTTGTTGATGGTGATGGACTGAGGTGAAGGAACCCTTTCCCCTGAAGGAACACAAGCCCAGGCTAGTCAGGGTTGAGTTTGAGGTGGTGCCTTGACAATCAATCCAGAAAAGTGTGCCTCCACCTGAATGTTGATGGGGGAATTACATGAATAGCTGGGTGTCATCAGCATAGCATTTAAGCCATGCCAGTATATCAAGAAAGACGAAGGGATATCAATATCTGTGCAGATATGAAAGGGTAGAGGGCCCAGGATGGAGCCTTGTGGAACTCCTGTTATTAGAAATAAAACGGTTTCCATGAGCAAGTTGTCAGTGCAGAGCCTGATACACTCAATCTTTTCAAGGTTGAGAAGAGGAACAGGTTGTTCACTGTGCAGCCTACAAGTCTAGTGTATACGTTTTAAAAAGAGAAGACTCAGTTGACTCTGACAGAACGAAGAGCTTCGGTCAGTTAAAAATTATTATTATTCTTCTCAGTTGAGTTTTTACACAAAAAGTTGGTTAAAACTATATTTTAGTGTCTTGGAAATACAAATAAAAGAGATACAGGTCTGTCATTTATGAAAGGACGAGGAACATATCCTGAGAATTGAGATATGCTGCTTACAAAGTGCAGGAGGTGAGAAGTAACAGAGAAGAGGGAATAGGGTCAAAAGGGTTCAGATAGATAAAAGGAAGGTAGAGGAAGTAAAGCTAAAGAGGTTGAAAGAAGGGTGGATGGTAAGTGAGTGTGATCGATGAGGGTGAACAGCAGCACAATTCTCCAGGAGGAAAGATGGATGGTGATGAGTATAGTATTTTCCGGGATTTCAAACAGAAGTCTGGAACATGAAATGTAATAACTTGTGATACAAGGATATGGTAATAGCCAGTTTCATATGATCCACCATGTGTTGCTTCCATCTGTATAGAAATCATATTATTGGGGAAGTTATTTTGGTAAAGTCATTCCTTCTGTTCCTTTCAATGCATTTCACTGTCAAATGCCATGAGCTTTGATGCGTATTCTTACATTTATCTAGTTTCCAAATCTTACAGTCACAAGAGTAACTATGAATATATAAAACACGGGCTGACATTGTTTAATTAAAACTGTTGGTAAACCACATTGTTAAATGGGTCTGACAATTCTACTTTTAAGGTAAAGAGTGCAGGATTCACATGTTCTGTTGACGTAAGATGACACAGCAGCACCAGTTACACCCTGGGTTATTATCTAATGGTTTAACTGGGATTTGCTCACAGGCTCTTCTAGCGTCTACTGATCAACTTAGCTGTACTGTATGTAATCACATTACCTGTTTTGTCTCACTTCCGTCACTGAAATCAATGCTGCTTTACAGCTTAGCCCTTCCACTTCTCTTCTGCCAGAAGTGTCAAGCCCCCAGCTTTAGCTCTCTGATTGGCTGCTTTGTGTATAGCTCAACAAATCTAATCAACAGGGTCAAACAAAGCTCATGCAGCTTATTTTGTTCACCTCTGTTGGCATTGACCTGTGATTCAATATAAGAAATAAGAAACTTAGTTATTAGCATAGACATTTACTGACCAGCTAAATGGAAAAATATTTTCTCCCACAAGGAAACCACAGAGCATGTACATGATTTTCCCATGTAGTGACATAGCTACATTTAACATCTAAGGTAATGGACGCCATAGAGATTAGGGTTGCAGTGTAATATTTGCTGTATCATAGACTTAGATAGATACCCATACTTGTACTCCCTTTTCACACAAGCAAGTTTTATTTTTTCCCTGACGCATTACTTGGACAGAGGCCAGATGTGCGGTTGTCTGAAGCCGAAAGCAACGACAAGGGCATTCAGAGCATACAGACCTCCATCAAGGCCTTTTCAAGGCAAGTAAAAACTGTTTGTATTCAGATCTGCTCCAAATCTGTCTTAACTTCTACCAAGTTAAATGAAAATCTGACAGGTGTTTTTTCTGTAATCCTTCTGAGAGACAAACCGAGCAACACACCAAACCACAATCACAACATCCTTGGTGGAGGTAATACATATAAATTGGCCGAATGTCAAATCATACTTTATGATATGTACACTCTTGGCCTAACTCTGAATTATATTGTGCTTCATAGCCTCGTCTAGACTCATCAGATAAGTCAAACGGAGAATTGCAGCAACACATTGCTGTGACTCAGCATGCATGGTTGATTCTTGCTGTGTCAAAGCAGCATAATGTGTGTGTGTGTGTGTGTGTGTGTGTGTGTGTGTGTGTGTGTGTGTGTGCATGTGTGAATGGAAAACTACATAACACATAGCAGCCTGATATTGAACAGCTCTATAAAGTGTTTGGAGAACAGTGTCCACACTGCAGTTCCGTACCTATCCTTAACAAGTGATTCAATATTCCGACCAATTTATTTTAACAGCCCTCATAATAATTTAGATTCACAAGAAAATGTCCCCTAGTTTTGGCAGTAAAATAATGAATTAACTTGCATGAAAGAAAATATGACTAGTAGCTGGAAATGTTCTATCTATGTGGCTAAGTAGCATGCTAACATGCATGTGATTGCATGTTAGAAGGGCAAACTTAAGGGCATGTAAAGATCAACGGTCTCCTAGGACTTATCTCACAAACAGTAGCTTCACTTCACTGTTAAATGTGTTAAGTCCTGTCCTCCCTCGTTGAGGTCATAGTAATACAAGCCCAACAATTAATGCAGCTGCTTCACAGTAAAAGCTGTGAAGACAACGCCTTCACTTTAACCCTCCCTACTGTCACCTGGCGTTTATTTTTCTACACCCGGTGGTTTAGCACCTCTCACTAGGTGCCCTCCAAAAAGTTTCCTGCCTGTGCACGTCACATGACCCCCCTTATGATCTGCTACCTGCCTACACAGTTGTCCCTCAGTTTCTTATTAGAGATGATGACCTTACATGGAAACAATAACTCTCTGAGCGGTAACCATGTCATCATCGTCAGTGTATTCTCAGGAAAGAGCTGTTTCACCACCAGCAGTATAGAGCGTTGTAGAAAGTATGTATAGAAGCCTTTAAAGAGAAACCATAACTGATGGGTTCCAGGATAATGTGTTCGTCACAACATACAAGGTTTAATGAGTCAGATAAAATACAATCCAAGTCTTTTTAGAAAACTGCCCTCAGTCAAGAGGACTAGGCTTATAAATCCTTGAGATTCAATCAGGCTGACAAATTCTGCGTCAAAACGGGAGCATGGTTGAAAGCCTGTGTACTTGCGTGAAAAAGAAAATTACTTGATTATTTGTTCTCTGCTGAGTCTGAGTGTTAGATAAATATGTCATGGTAACTTTGCAGGAAGTAACATAAATACATTTTAAACGTTTTTTATCTCACATAATGCAATGAGAAATACTATGTTTTAATGTCAATTGCATACCACTAGAGCACCATGTATATGTGTATTAATCTACCATTGAAATGTAATTTCAAAAACATTTACGTTTCTTTTTTAAGAAACAAAGGAAATTCATTAACTTGAGCTAATGAAATCCTAAATATTTCAACAAAAAATGAAAAACAATTCAAAAAATGTGCTTTTTTAAACATATGGAGACAGGTTATTCGCTATTTTCCCAATGGTTTTTTGAAACGGTGAGTTTATCGAGTGATTTCTCGGAGTCTTGCTGTGCTTCAAGCGACCATGGTGACAGATTATACTGCGCTGTGTGACAGAATGAGGCAATCAGTAACTTTATGGAGCATTAATCTGATGGTGTACTATAAATAGCCCACCTTATTAATATGAGAAAACTACTTTGTTGTGAATATCTGCAACACATTAAAGAACAACAGCATCTAAGAGTCTGTCAGTAAAACGGTGGAAGAAACAACAATCTTGACATGTAGTGTACACAACATGTTCCATATTATACTTTTTCTTTTGCATCATATATATTCTCAGATATTTAAAGATATTTTCCATCTTTTTGGAAGTCTCAGTCTTTAGGCTTGGCTTGAGAAACAGTTCCTGTTTCAAATACGAAACGTGAACTGTGTGAATATAATAGCTCCCACAGCTCCAAGTAGTAGGATGGGTTAAAATACAGAGAGTACATTTGATAGTGTGCCAGTGCTTCGTAACAATTACAAGATTTTCAGACTTCAACTCACCTCCAATTCTATGCATTCGTTGAGTTTCTTGCAGGTGGCCGATATGGTCTCAGTGGTGCCGAACTCAAAGTACCAGAGCTTGTTCTTCATTCTGAGAAGAAACAGAGGACAGACATGTTTTTAGACACACATATAAAAAAAGATTGGCTTTCACACGAGCACAGTGTTGCAAGCCTACAGCCTGACTTGCTTTCGGGTGCACTGGACACATATTGAAGCTGTCCGATTGCCTTAAGTCACGTCACATTTTGGATTTGACAGCCCTTGCAGCCATGTGACCACGAAGGTCAAAGCTCCATCCTGAAGCATTAAGTGTAGACACTGGCCACTGGAAACACAGCAAGTTAACCCCACCCTCTTTCCTTCTGTTGTCCACGCTTTCATTGAAACAGTCCACACAGTCGCCTCAGTAAACATATGTTGAGAGTTGAAATATCCACATTGCCTCTGGAGGGGACACAGGGTGAAACATTGCTGGTGGAGACTGTATGATAAGGGGAAATATTTGTGTGATTCACAGCACTCGAAAGCATGCCACAGGACTGACTCAACAGCGGTTTTTGCCCTGCAGAGGGTTTGTCAGAGGTGACCCGATGGATGCGGCGCTGTTTACGTCCCGATGTCATTTGGTGCAGTTTTGGCACAGGACGGTGGCTGAATAACAAAGTCAAGGTGAAATCTCTGCTGAACAGGGGAGTTCTCAACAGTGATAAATGAAGGGAAAACAACTGGTGCAGTAACTGAAGACAAGTGGAGGTAAAGGGAATCACGTCACAAAATGAATAACTATTATAAGCGCAGGACCATAAATTGCTATTAGCTTATTTCCATCTGTGCAGGTACACAATGAACAGACACTAAAAACATAGCATTGTCTCTATCACACCAACAATTACAATAACAGATCAATGCACAGATCACCTTACAAATACCTGTAGATTGATCAGTAATACTTTACAATTACAATGCATTTACTCAGGTAGCCCACACTGTTGTATTGTCTATGGAAGTTTTACATTCTGACCTTTCTGTCGGATCACAAAGTCTGTGCAAATAGCAAGAATTTAGATGCATCAATAAAGAAAACACTTCCAACATCTTTCCACTATACCTCAGACCAACTTAATTTACACAAGAGTCGGCCAGATTCGGACTGTTGGAAGTGTCTTTGGCCCTAGTCAGAGACTCTCTATCAGTTTAAGCATGTTTATTTGGAAGGAGAGCCATTTGGTAAGAGAAAACACTCTGATTGGCTGTCGGGGGAGGGGCAAATGTCCTCCTTTGTTTTATCTTGGGCTGTCAACTGCCTCCTGGTCATGACTTCAAAGCTTCCCCATTTGACCCTTTTTGATCTGGTGTTTTGAGAGATGTATCACAATCTTTGAACAGACTGGGGTTATAGACTCTCCCCTGCTATCTTATACAATATGAGTGTTAGAAAGAGAAAGGAGTATCTAAAGCTTTAACCGTAAGTCTACAAAATGATTTGTAAAGGATGTACTCAACCTCAAACCCCAGATAAACCCTACAAACATCATAACTGATGTCTCTACAAAGACAAATACTTCTGATACCTCATTCACACCAACGGTGTTTCAGGGCCGGTTCGGAGCTTGAAAAGCACCGGGTTTTCCTGTTCACACCGCAGCGTAGCAGCCTCTTAGTTCCGGAATCCGGTTCATTTCGAGCACCAAAAAATTGTCCGGCCAGAGCAAAAGCACCGCATACGTCACGCTTACGTCGAGGCGGGGGCAGGGGTGGGATCAACTCCTGAACAACAACAAGAAGCCGGCGTTTTATCCAGTTTGTACCAAACGATGGAGAAACTTAACAAGCAGCAGTGGTCCACTGAAGAGACCAGCTACCTGCTGGGAATCTGGTCTTCCGAAGAGGTACAGAGGAAGCTGGAGCACAATCGGCCATTGTTGTTGTTGTCGGTGTCAGCTGTGAAGGGTTTCCGCGCGGTTTGGCTTTATGAAGCAGGCACGCAAACGATGACGCAATGACGCAGCACCAGTCGGAATCTGGGCAGTGTGAAAAGAGCCGGAGCTAAACCGAAGAACCGGTTCTGAACCTGAAAAGCTCTAGCACGGAGCTTGAACCGGAGTTGCGTTGGTGTGAATGAGGTAATAGATCATTTGACAAGCTGCTGATACTGATAACACAGCTATTGCCACAACAGCTCAGTACCATGTGGGCAAACCATTAGCCGCTTTCACACCAAGTACTTTCCCTTACTTATGGCGCGTTTCCACTGCAGCGGGTAGCTCGTTTTAAGCGTGCCGAGCCGTGCGGGGCCCGTTTTTGGTTGCGCTTCCACTTGGCCTAGTTTTGGCCCGGGGCTACTTTTTCACCTTTTTTCTGGCCCGACTAAATCGTGGTTCTAGGGCCAGGAACAACCAGGCTGAGTCGGGCTGAGTATGCTAAACTAGAGAGAGAATCGCTGGCAAAGGGGCTACAACTACAACAAGATGAACATATTTGACCGTGATTTAATTGTAATACACGTTTCAAAATGATGCCGAAGTAACAACATACTGATACCGGTTAGTAAAAACCGGTTAGTAAAAACCATGAATTAATGCTTTGACAAACCCTTTTAAAATGGGTGCTTTCTGAATGGAGCTTGGCTAAGCTAACGTTATATATGCTCCGACCGTCCACAATCACAACAACGGCCTATACAGACATAAATAAACCAGCGACTGTATTCGCCATGACACAGACAGTCTGTGGTTTGTACTTGTTTAACTTTTGTCTAGTTTCTGAACAGATATGAAGAGCTGTGATCTCTGAGTGCTAAGAGCTAACGGCTGTGTTGTTTTTTGGGGCGCTCATTGAAGATGACGTCGCGGCTCCGCCTACACTGCGTTACTATAGTAACTACCCCAGTTCCTAAACTGTAATGGAAGCGCAACATTAAAGTGAGCCGGGCCTAATAAGGCCTAACCAAACCGAGCGAGGCCGAGCGAGGCCGAGTGAGGCCTGCAGTGGAAACGCGCCATTAGTTTCCAGCACTTAGTACCCCCATGGAACTAAGAGCAGATCGCGTTCACACCAGAATAAGTTCCCTGAGGGGAGATTAGGCAAATGAAGCCGCTGACGTCACTGATGTCACTTCTTCTTCTTCTGCTTTGGGTTTACTGGCAGGCCGCAAACAACTTCACGGCGTATACTGCCACCCGAAGTCCCCGGCTGGAAGTCCCCGGAGTTGGGGACTGGCTTCAGTTGAAGCTGCTGGGACTCCAAGCAGCAACTTTTCAGAGTTTTACGGGGCGTGGTTTGCAAAAGGGGGTAAAGGTTCTCATGAACTGAGTTCTCCTTTTGGTGTGAATGCAAAATCCCAGGAACTATCGGAACTAAACGGGAAAAGTACGGGAATAGTTCCGATAGTTCCTGGGATTTTGCGTTCACACCAAAAAGATCTGGAACTAGAACTTTTTTTTGTTAACCTTTTCACCCCTTTTTAGTCCCTGCTAGAGAGGTGGTACTTTCCTGGGGAGGAAAAGGTTCAATTTCTGATGGGAAGCGGTGGAGTGATGAGGAGGTGTCGGAGTTCAGGCGATTTTCGGCCGGGGACTTCGGGTGCAGTATACGCCGTGAAGTTGTTTGCGGCCTGCCAGTAAACCCAAAGCAGAAGAAGAAGTGACGTCAGCGGCTTCATTTGCGTAATCCTCCGTCAGGGACTTATTCCGGTGTGAACGTGATTTACTAGATAGTTCCGGAACTAAAGATTTCCGGGAACTATTCCTGGGAAAAGTACTTGGTGTGAAAGCGCCTATTGCCACTTTGGCACTGAGAGCAATAAGAGGACACTTAAACAGAATCAACCTAAAGAAATATTCACACTGTGCGAGAAATATTTTTATTTTCACTCATGTACACTCAAATAATCAGGAGGTAAAACTCAACATGAACTCAAAGCGTACTACAGACTTCAAACAAGCATTCAAATAATTCATGATGTTTATTGAAACCTAAATGTCTTAAGCCGCTGCACATGCTCACATGTTTTTCTCCTCGCTAATTGTCTTTCTGTCCCTTGTTCTCTGCCTTTCACCTTAATGCCTCCCCAGAAACCTCTGCCGCTGTCAAATCAGGGGATTATGAGCATATTTGAGATCACAATTAGGAGCAGTTGCGATTCTCAATGAGGCGAGCTGCCTAAACTCATTAAGCTGCTTCCACTTGAGACGGTCTGTAAAAAATGCAATTAACTCATGTTTTTTTCCCCTCTCGTATGGACAGAGTGCAACAGGGAGACAAACTACTTTTTATAAGCCTTTCCTCTTTTATTCCCATGTTTATGCACCACAAATGCAGTAACAAAGAGGATGTTAAATCATCTTAAAAAATTGGGTATTTATCCAATTATGGCAGCATGTTTTTATCCCATTTTTAGTCCGATTGTAACGCTGTTTCCCGAACAAAGCAAAGCACTCATTCATTATTTTCATCTTAAATGAATGCAGTTGCTATGAAAGATAATATCTCTTTCTCCTGGTGGATATACAACTTTATCTAAAAGAGAAAGAGATTGGCTTGTATTCAGTGAAAGGTGAAACCATGAAAACACTGTTAAGCAAAGCTTGAGGATACAACACTCTGTATCTGTGTACTGTAGCAGCTATCTCTCCCCATTGTGCCCCTCCCTGCAGATAAGCATCTCCCTTAATCCCCAATATGAGCAGCGACCTTATGACCCCCCTCCACCTCTTTCCTGCCCCTCCTCTCTCTCACACATTTTGCATTAAGTTAAAGAGGGTGATTTTTGACGTTGCTTTTAATGGGACACATCCGCCCTCACCCAGTGGAGAAAGAAACTTGGAGAGTTTAAAGTAAAAGTAATACTGACAGTACTCTGGTTCAAGTAAAAGTACTGCATTCAAAATCTTACTGTGAAAAAGAACAAAACTATTGGCCTCAGAATACATTTAAAGGGAAGCTGTTAGAGAAATGTTTTGTGTTGATAATAAATGACAATTTTCGAATTAATTTAGGTCTATATATATATTCTTTCGATGTATGAATATGTATTAAATTAAATATTCTGAGAATAGTTTGGATTTATTGTGATCAATCAGATGATCAGCTGTTATATAAGGAAGGGGTGGGGTAACAGTCTTTGACCTCATGTTACACCTGATAATTGTTGTTTATTTGTTTGATTAATTTGATTGAAGAAGTAAATAAATCAGCCAAAGGAAGGCAAAGAAATCAGCGCCTGCAGAGTTTTATTCGGACGGTTTTAACGTGTGAGTCAAGAAGCGGAGCCCTGTTAATGTGGCACACTTTTAAAATATACTACAATGCTTTTTGGGGTTTTCCCTTTCCTGTAGTGTGAAGAAACCTCATAATGCATTCAGTATTTTAAATCACATTTCCTCGGGAAGTTTTGGATGGATCAGGTTTGTGTCATGAAGTGTTTCGTTCCGGAGCAACAACAGTGCATTTTCTAAATTTGCAGAAGTGCTCATATGTGCGTCTCACTCTGTTTTTCTCCATAGTAACAAAAGTAGTCATGTGATTCATTGTTAATATGGAGTATATGAAATATTGATTGATAGAACTCAATCTCTGCCGTTACTGTAGATGATGTGTAGTCACCTGAATTCCCAAAGTAATGATTAATTTAACGGGTGATGTCTGGTAGGATGTGCCTACAACAGATATGCTGTTAGTGACTTAAGATAAGAGAAGTACTGTACATTAGAAAATACTTCTAGTATGGTCGCTTCTTTTTTGATATTGAGGAATTTACACAAACGTTTAGAGGAAGAAGCAAATTACCACAAGCACTTGCAATCATTGTTTAGCTTAGTTTATGAAAATATTTGCAGCAGATGAACACAGAATAGCCAAATATATGTTTTAAAAACTAAAGCAAGAATGAACATATATTTATATACATATTTAATGTATCCAGTCTACCTATTACCATTATTACCCTTATGTTTACCATTGCGTTTGCTTGGCTACAGTAGATACTTTCCAGGTAAAAAAAGTCCCGTTGCATAAAGGAACTGATGCATTTGATTTTCTAGGAAACAGACAAAGAAAGAAAATCCTCAAACTTAATCGAATGTAAAAGCAAAAAGGAAAGAAACACTGGAGTTTTGGGACAGAGGTCAAAAGGGGGTTGATATCTGATCTCTGCTAATCCAATCAACTGATAAGGGTCACTGAAATGTTTCTAGACCTAATGGTGACTAAGGCCCCGGCCACACGAGGACGAAAACGGCTAAACGCATAGGATTAATGCAAACACAATCGCAAAAAAAGCTTCCGTCCACACGCGATATTCACCGGATAGTGTCTGTCCACACGAGACAGCTCCGTTTAGCTCCAACCGCTGGAGAAGCTGCAGTATATATGCAGGAGCCTGTATGTGGCGCTGTAACTTCCTCCACAAAAGCAGCGAAGAAGCATGGTTGTCATGGTTGCCCTTCTGTTTATTCTCCGCGGTGGGGGCCGAGGGAACCGGGCAGAGTTTTTCGCCAGTCAACGTGTATTAAAGTTTAAATCTTCCGGACAAAATTATAAAAGTGCCGGTCAAAGGTCTTCTTTGTTATTTATTGAGCTTTAAAACAAATGAATAACGAATCTATATAATATAATAATAAAATACATGGAGCCTCTCGTTTTCCTCCCTCTCTTCGGACAGCGTCAGTGTCTGTTTCATGCAGCAGCTGATCCAGTAATGAGTGACCCCGGCCGACAGTAAAAATAAACATATTTATAAACTAGTTTAGGTAGTTTGAGAGGTGTCTCCGTCCTGTCAGATTAGACTTCACTCGCGGTCCATATCGAGAGAAAGATAAATATTCTGAATTCAGTGTGCAGTTTACTTTGACGCGGAGGTGAGCAGCAGAGGTGGGGAGGCGGGGCTATTGCCTCATCATTATCAGAAAATGATCGTATAGGGCGTACACACGGAGCCGTTTGACTCCCCAGAGCGTTGCGTATGCCGTTCTATCCAGCTTGTGACCCGTTATCGTTTCCGCAGTCGTTTAGTGCCATATTCGGTCGTCCTCGTGTGGCCGAACGGTCTATATGAAACTAAACAGTAACGCAAACGACCGTTTTCGTCCTTGTGTGGCCAGGGCCTAAATTCACCGGGGCATGTCATGTAAAATGCTAGAAGTCTATGAGAAAATTACCCTACTTTTCACTTGTTTATAACTTCAGTAAACACTTTCTGGACAAGTTAATGGCTTCAATTGCAAGACTCAATAATTTGTTTCATTGCGTAAAGATATTACCCCATTTAGAGCTTAAAAATTGTAAAATAATTACAAATGGGCAGGACTACCTTGTGATGGACAGGTAGCTACCACAGTGTTGTCCAGTCTAAATGTTTTCTATGTTTTCTTCTTAAATCTTCAACCTTTTCACAGTTTGCTGCCAGCCAAAAAATGTCTTGGTCAGTATTCAGTTTGATAAGCTCCACCCTTTCTTTTGTATCGCTTCCGGTTGCAAAATACAAGATTGCAATGGCTAAAATTGAAAACTCATGTCTATGAAACAGTAGTCTGCAAGTCCTTGAACATGTGGTTACCTCTCAACTTAAATCCCACCTCAGCTCCTAACACCTCAATCATTTACATCAATAAATGCACTTCCTCCACCACTACTTGGTCCGAAGGCGTCCCACAAGGTTCAGTGTTTGGTCCCCTCCTCTTTATTTATCCTCTATGCTCTCTCTTGGCAAAATCATCTGTAAATCAAAATCCTCCATTTTCACTGCTACGCTGATGACATGAAACTCAACATATCTACAAAAACCATCACCAACACAACCCATTCAAAACTCACCAACTTTCTCACCTAAATCAAATCTTGAATGCAAACAAACAACCTTCAAGTGAGCAGCACCCACATTGCTTTCATCCACTTCTTTTATACAGTCTATGGTCAGAGTTCATGATTCCAACGTGTTTTTTTTTTTTCTTTGACCAAAGTGTTACATTTTGTGCTGTGACTGTTTGCTCACATGCTTAAATGTCCTTGTCAGTCCAACAGGAAGCAGAGTGAGTGATAGATCTTTCCATTGATACACATCATATTCTTTAAACATTCTGAGAGACGACTCGGGTAGAAACAATTTTAAGTGTCAGATTATCCAAAAAACATATTTTTCCTCTCACCTGGAATGCTATTCAGAAAAATTGTTTTTGCATGAGTTTCCAAGTCAAATGTGTGTCATCTCTCCAATATAATGGAATTAAATGGCACTGTGGTGCTCAAAACCAGAAATATATATATTTGAAGAACTAAACAGCAATGTATTTTTCCAGAAATCATGACCTGGTTGTTGGGAGTAATTTCATTTGAAATATTTGTTTCTTTCTTACAAATCACACTTTTTGAGTTTGGTAAATTGTGCCTCAACGTTAACAATAACTTATAAGTTTAGAAACGGGCATGTAATGCATAGCTTGGTTCAGGGTGTATATTCAGATCTTGAATCGTCAAATTAAAACTTGTCTGTTTCAGCTGCACCGTGGCTAATTTATTTTGGCTAAACATCACACACAGGGAAATGTCATGAGTCGTGCTCCGCTCTGACTACAAGGCCAGAGAGAAGAAGTGAGTCTTTAGTGTAGATTTAAAAAAACCCTGGGGTCTGGGCCAACCTCACATGGAGGGGCAGAGTGTTCCAGAGCCTGGGGCCAGCTGCTGCGAAGGCTCGGTGCCCTCGGGTTTTGAGCCTGGTCTTGGGCACTACCAGCAGCAGCTGGTCAGCAGACCTTAAAGCTCTGGCTGGGGTGTAGCGAAGGAGGAGTTTGGCTATATAGGCCGGAGCCAGCCCATTTAGGGCTTTGAAAACAAATACAAGGAGTTTAAAATCATTCTGAACCGGACTGGAGCCAGTGCAGTGAGGCCAGGATTGGGGTGATGTGGTGACGCTTTTGGTGGGCCAGTGCGGAGACGTACAGCTGCGTCTGCACTAGCATTCAGGCGGCTAATTGGACGCCTGGTCCACACCCACGTATAGAGCGTGGCAATAATCCAGCTGTGGTTACAACGGCATTAATAAACCCTTTCTAGGTCTTTAAAAGTAAAAACGACTTGGTCTTGGCCAATAGTCGTATTTTTAAAAGCGATGACGTAGTATACTTGAAATAGTGGCTCTGCAGCAGGTATACTCGACATTGACACACCACACACTCTCTCTCTCAACACACACCACACACACAACCACACAACACACACACACACACACACCCACACACACACACACACACACACACACACACACACACGATGTGGGACTTTGAGTGGCAGGGTGGACAATAATAAAGCACTGAGCAACTTTTCTCACCGGGTCAGAGGTGATTCTATCGTCCGCGTCACCCGTAGAGAAAAAACAGCTTGTTCTCCACTCTGACTCCGTTCAATTTATAAAAAAAATAAAGAACGGATATACACGCTGCCAAAACATCAGTCAGACAACAACAGAACAGCGGAAGTTGTCAATCAGATGTCTTTTTATATAACTCTGTGAAAAGAGGAAAACTCACAGAAGAACACAGCCTCCAGTGTTTCTGTAAATATTGTACATTACACTGCTGGTTTCATTCAGAGTGTCAATGGACTTGGATCTGAGCCAGGAGTTGCTCACAAAGCAGAATATAAATAGTTTGAAGCATCAAAAAGCAACAGAAGAGTTTATTTATGTACGCTGAATAAGTTCCTACACATTAATGCTTTACATCTTTTAACTCTGGATGATAATGTATCAAAGAGGAAGAGATTTATTGAAACAGAAAATGAAATAACTTATTAGGGGAAATACAAAAAAGCTGCATCGCACAGGACATTTTGTCTCTGCCTGAACGAAAATGAGAAAATTCATTTGCATTTGTTTGTCATTATGGTCATGTCAATAAAGCTATTTTTATTTGCCTGTGATGCTGGAGAAATATCTGGGGCTCGGGATGGAGACTTAAGCATTAATAATTGA